>APFE030718606.1:19327-64617 GCA_000404065.3 Pinus taeda | reverse complement strand
AAAGTAAAAACATAATTATAAAGTTTTACTCATTATAAAATTCCAATAAATATATATAAGGAAATGTTTCTTTAATTGGAACAAATTTGACTCACTTAAGTGGGCCTCCCTGCCCTCTAGTACTATATACCAGGGAAAGTTATTGGACCATAAAAATGATATTTCCATTAAAGACTACTATTTTCATGCAAAAAACTTTCCATTAAGTCTGGTTTACATGAAATTCCAGGAAAAACGAATAAAGAAATAGGTAAATAGCCTGCCAAGCCTATTTCGAATGCACCTAGTTGTTGTTGAATGAGATTCACATCGAGATCATACAGATACAGAAGCCATTGACCAACGCAAACCAGCTAAAAAGAATTAAAAAAAAAATCCTGCGAAGAATATAAAAATGCGCAGGCAGATGAACTTGAGCATTGATCGAAATCTCTGGCGGTGTGGGCATAACCATTGCTATTTGAAGTCTTCATTGATCCACAACAATGCCGAGACGTTGATCCAAAGGGCTGCGCAAATGTATGGGCTGACCATCCCTTATCACTCCCACCATCGGCCGATAAAATAAAATGCAGTTATGACTCCACAGTGTTATCCCACATTGTTAAAAAGACATATTTCCTACTACTTTATAAGCAATAACATCCACAAATAAGTCCCTCCTCTCTAGCCTATCTAATCTGATGGTTAACTGTGTCGCCATGCATTATTTTCCTGTCGGTCGAATCCTTGGGTTTCTAATTCCACGTGTCGCCCTTTAAATGACATTGGCCCATTGGCCGATCTGGGCCTCGGGTTTCTAATTCCACGTGTCGCCCTTTAAATGACATTGGCCGATTTGGGCCACTCATAGCGTGCCATGAAAACCCATCACTATCTGAATATTGGGCCACTCTCAGTGTGCCATGTGGCAGCCATTTAATGGCCAGATCCCCGCCACTCATGGTGCGCCAAGTGGCCCATCACTATCTGAATATGGGGCCACTCTCAGTGTGCCATGTGGCAGCCATCTAATGGCCAGATCTGGGCCACTCATGGTGCGCCAAGTGGCAGCCATCCAATGGTCAGATCTGGGCCATCCACGATGTGCCAAGTGGCAGCCATGCAATGGCCAGATTTGGGCCATCTATGGTGTTCCAAGTGGCAACTATCCAATGACCACATCTGGGCCATCCACGGTGCGCCAAGTGGCAGTCATCTAATTGCCAGATCTGGGCCATCCACGGTGCGCCAAGTGGCAACCATCCAATCGCCAGATCTGGGCCACTCATGGTGCACCAAGTGGCAGCGACACAATCGCCAGAGGGCCACTCACGGTGTGCCAAGTGGCAGCCATACAATGGCCAGATATGGGCCACTCACAGTGCGCCAAGTGGCAAACATCCAATGGCTGAATGTGGGCCACTCACGGTGCACCAAGTGGCAGTGATCCAATGCCCAGATCTGAGCCATTCATGATGCGCCATGTGGCAACCATCCAATGGCCAGATCTGGGCCATTCATGGTGCCCCAAGTCGCAACCATACAATGGCTAGATCTTGGCCACTCACGGTGTGCCATGTGGTAGACATCCAATGGCCGGATGTGGGCCACTCACGGTGAGTGGCCCAGATCTAGCCATTAAGTAATTGCCACTTGGCAGGCTATTAGTGGCCCAGATTTGTCCATTCCATGGCTGCCACTTGGCACGCTGGGATGGTCCAGATCTAGCCATTCGATCGCTGCCACTTGGCAAGTCGTGGATGACCCCCACAAATAAGTCCCTCCTCTCTAGCCTATCTAATCCGATGGTTCACTGTGTTGCCATGCATTATTTCCCTGTCGGTCAAATCCTCAGGTTTCTAATTCCACGTGTCGCCCTTTAAATGACATTGGCCGATCTGGGCCTCGGGTTTCTAATTCCACGTGTCGCCCTTTAAATGACATTGGCCGATCTGGGTCACTCACAGTGTGCCATGACAACCCATCACTATCTGAATATTGGGCCACTCTCAGTGTGCCATGTGGCAGCCATCTAATGGCCAGATCTGGGTCACTCATGGTGCGCCAAGTGGCCCATCACTATCTGAATATTGGGCCACTCTCAGTGTGCCATGTGGCAGCGATCTAATGGCCAGATCTGGGCCACTCATGGTGCGTCAAGTGGCAGCCATCCAATGGTCAGATCTGGGCCATCCACGATGCGCCAAGTGGCAGCGATGCAATGGCCAGATTTGGGCCATCCATGGTGTGCCAAGTGGCAGCCATCCAATGACCACATCTGGGCCATCCACGGTGCGCCAAGTGGCAGTCATCCAATTGCCAGATCTGGGCCATCCACGGTGCGCCAAGTGGCAACCATCCAGTCGCCGGATCTGGGCCACTCATGGTGCACCAAGTGGTAGCCATACAATCACCAGAGGGCCACTCACGGTGCGCCAAGTGGCAGCCATATAATGGCCAAATATGGGCCACTCACAGTGCGCCAAGTGGCATACATCCAATGGTTGGATGTGGGTCACTCATGGTGCACCAAGTGGCAGTGATCCAATGCCCAGATCTGAGCCATCCATGATGCACCAAGTGGCAGCCATCCAACGGCCAGATTTGGACCACTCATGGTGCGCCATGTGGCAAACATCCAATGGCCAGATCTGGGCCATTCATGGTGCCCCAAGTCGCAACCATACAATGGCTAGATCTTGGCCACTCACGGTGTGCCAAGTGGCAAACATCCAATGGCCGGATGTGGGCCACTCACGGTGAGTGGCCCAGATCTAGTCATTAGGTAATTGCCACTTGGAATGCTATTAGTGGCCCAGATTTTTCCATTCCATGGCTGCCACTTGGCACGCTGGGATGGTCCAGATCTAGCCATTCGATGGCTGCCACTTGGCAAGTCGTGGATGACCCCATCTACCCACTCGATGGCTGCCACTTGGCATGTCGTGGATGGCCCCATATAGCCATTCGATGGTTGCCACTTAGCACGCTGTTAGTGGCCCAGATCTGGCCATTGGATGACTACCCCTTTACACTGTTAGTGGTCCAGATCTGGCCATTCAATGACTGCCACTTGTCACGCTATTAGTGGATTAGATTAAGCCATTAGATGACCGCCACTTGGCACGTTGTTAGTGGCTTGGATGACCTAAGTTTCGGTGGACGATATTGTATATAAAGTTGTAGAAAATAACTCTTCTTAACAATGTGGGATAACGCAGCGGAGTCATAACTGCGATGTTCAGCAGCCCTTACATTCACGCAACCCTACACCTGAACACTGGATCGTTGTAGCGACATTGTTGTGGATCAATGAAAACTTCAGACAACAATGGCTATGCCCACACCTCCAGATTTTTCGATCAATGCTCAAGCTTATCGCAGAAAAAATATATAGATATTCTTTTTAGCTTGGAGTTGTCAGCTTGAATTCTTTTTAGCTCGTTTGGTGTTGTCAATGGCTTCTGTATCTGCGGGATCTCGGTGTCGATCTCATTCAACAACAACTAGTTGCATTCGAAATAGGCTTGGCAGGCTATTTACTTATTTTTTTATATGTTTTTCCTGGAATTTCATGTAAACCAGACTTAATGGAAATTGTTTTGCGTGAAAATAGTACTCTTTAATGGGAAAACCACATTTATGGTCCAATAACTTTCCCCGGTATATAGTGAGGGCCGGGAGGCCCAGCTAAGTTAGTCAAATCTGTTCCAATAAAGAAACATTTCTTATATATATTTTTAAAATGATATAATGAATAAAATTATATAATTTTTTTTATCTTATTTCTTTCTTCTTTAAATTTGTAAATGTAAAGATTTTAGTTTATCTATACCTCACTATAAATTTTTTTCACTAAGAAATAAAAAGACATTTCTTTATAAGTTTTTATTAATATGCTAAATAAACCATATAAAGGATATTTCATAAGGAATATAATTTTATAATTTTATAATTATGTAAGGACGTTTCCTTTTTATTAAGTTGAGAAGTAAACTATATAAAACGATGGAGATTTCATAACAAATATAATTTTATAATTTTTTATTTTATGTTTTTTTTTCTAAAATTAGTTAAATCATCTAAAACTTGTGATAAGTTTAGTTTATCTAAACCATACTATAAATATTTGCCATAGGGAAAAAATGACATTTCTTTATACATTTTTATTAATATGTGAAGTAAATTACATAAAATGATGAATAACGAATATAATTTTATAATTATGTTTTTATTTTTATTTCTTCCTTTTTAAAATTAGCTAACTCATCTAAAACTTATGATTGTTAAATTTTCCTTAAGGCAACATTGTTCTTTACTATGATAGTTGCATTTAACCATTAATACTTTAAGTTCACCCCATATCATCATTTTATTATTCAGATCTACACTATTATACATCAACATGTGCAATAACATAGAAAGAAACAACATCACCATCATCATCAATGCAGTGGAATATAAATAGAATAGTAAAAGAAAGCATGCACACATAAAGAGACACCAAGATTGGTCCACGACCAGGGCAAAACCCACTATGGGGAAAACCCTTGCAAATATTCTTCTTCTTAGATCGTCATCAAATAATGCAGCAAATGAGAGTACAATGATCCATAAAACAATAAAACAATAATGACATCCATGCAGTAAAACAATAATGATATCCATGAAACAAATCTAATCATAATAGGAATCAAAACCCTCATACTGATGGTTGTAATGTGCTATCACAAACTGATGTCAACTGTTGTATACTGTTGTCATTGTCGAGTACTGATGTCACTGTCAATGAGCCCAATACATATGTTTGCAACATAAACTAATAAATCAAATCTACATATCTGTAATAACAACAGAGAAACTCAGATCTAACGGATCATTGAAGATAATTGAAGCTGAGATGTCGAGAAATTAAACCTGGACTGGGTTGTCCTGATAACCATTGTCTATGGGTGACTTAAACTTCAGGGTCACTTTCATGAAGATTGTATGTGTGCGACTGTAACTGCACAATCGCTCTAAGGAGGTCACTGTGCATGCGACCTCAACCTTGGACTGTTAAAACCCACAATCGCACCCTTAAGGAGTTGTGCAAGTGACCAGAAGGGCCAAAGTTGCTCTCTTTCTGAGTTGTGCCAACAACCGTATTGTCAAAGTCGCTCCCAAGGCTTCCTAGTGTGAGCGACCAAGGACTAAACCCTTCAGAACTCAGAGTCGCTCCCTCTGAATTGTGTCTGAGCGACTAGAGAGTTAAATTCACTCTCTTGACCACTCTGTACCTTCAACTGTGGATAAAAAACTTCTGATCTGTGAAAGTGATCGAGATTTGGATTACCCAAACCCAGAGCGAACCTTACGCCTGTACTTTTGGACCTAATACGAACTTATGTTGATGAACCTGTGCGAGCCAAAACAAAATAGAAGAAAAAACACATCTTAATTGAGTGTGTCCAAATGCACTCGGATAATATTAGGTACACGATGTAGGATGACCAACATTGAATCATAGAGAGAATGTCGTAAGATAAAACAAAGTATCACACTTCCCTATAACATAAAATTATCTAAATATGGAGGTAGGGCGGTGAGTATAAAAGAGGATAGAAAGAATATCCTAAGGGACTTCAATAGAATTACAAAAAATATTGAAATATAGATATACTTGACAATAAGATATTCTCAAGTGGTTACAACTCATAAATAGTTCCACTTAACTCCCATACATTTTTGAATGCTAATGATTATTAAAATGGAAATAAGACACATGGGTTTTACTAACATGCTCAAAATATGCTCAAAAATAGCTATAAATGGTGTTGGGGCACCCAAAGCCATGGTATATACATGGGGTACTTTCACTCTATAATAAAAAAGAATATGCACACATAAGCACACATAAATTCATCTTCCAATAATTAAAACCATGAAATTGTTGGAAATACGCAGAGGGGAGTGAATCGATATTTCTTTCCAATTTCTATTTTTACCTAATAAGATTCTTCACAATTTAATGAGAGAAATATATAATAATGATTTTATTAAGTATAGAAAATATTGAATACAATAAATGATGAATGTTTTCCAAGCACCAAATTGGACATGATTAGGCTCCGACCTCTAGGGCTTCGACCCTATCTTATCCAAGGCTCCAACCTTGCGTTTAGGAGCATCAAATCCAAGGACACCAATCATGTTGTTTTGCTTTCTTTTAATTGAAAAAGAAAAATGTACTTACTTGGCTAACATCAATGAGATCACCTTACTATGTTGTTGATTTCAATCTTCAAGGTCAACTTCCTTTGTCCACTTTCTTTACTTCACTTAATCCATCACTAATTGTGCCACTGTTTGCTTCTTACTAAGGTGGAGGAATCTACTATTGTCCAAAGTTTTATGCTAGAGGTCAAGGTCTCTAATACATGCCACAATTCCATTCATATGAAAACTTCACATCATCTTCACTGGACATTCCTTATCAACATGCAATTGTTTATGGTGCTAGAGGCTTCTTCAACAGATGTTTGATCTTTAATGCCTCTAGGAGCTACAATATCCAATCTTCAATGCCACAGAAATGCTCCACAAATTTCTAAATCATTTCTTCATGACTCCAAAAGTTTTGGATTGTCTCTCTACTACTCAAATTCCTGAATAGAATGATATAACAAGTATGTATTACTTCAAATCAGTTTATGTTTTGTATATGAACCCACAAAAATTCCACCGAACAGGTCTGGGATGAGAATGTATTACAAGAAAATGGTAAGCATCAAAGATTACAAGTTTGAATACATGTCACAAGTACGATTTGTATCACTGATTTGAATTTATCTCAGGTCTGAGTGTGTGCGTTAATATAGGTCCACATTCATCGCAACACTTGGAAATGCAAAGTTTGAAGCAGGATAGGGCGCCACAACCAGAGGCATGCAAAGAAGTGTAGTGTATAAAATGAAAAGGCCAGAGCCACAATAAGGATCACTGTCCGGTATTCGTGAACTACTTGGCAGGAGGGGGGCCAATGCCATTGAGACCGGAGGCACGAGCAAGGCCAAGTGCGACAACCTCGCTATGGTGCGCGATCTGTCAAGTGGGAGGAAAGCACACCACGGACAACTGTCATCTGTTATAGAAGTATACCCAGGCTCCACATACCAACTGTTTTGTAATTTCTGTAGATCAGTGGGTCACGATAAGTGTACCTGTCGAAGCTACAAGTTAATGATGGATTGGACACCACTGTATAGGATGTAGACAGAAACGCGAGGCCTCGACCCAGCCGCGGGTATGGTGCACGCTAGATTTGAGGGATGAGGTCGAGGACGAGGAAGAATGGGGCTAGGAAGGGGCCGAGGACAATTAATCTGTTACAATTGCAGAGGACCGAGGCGCTACGCCTGTGATTGTACTAACCCAATGAGAATATCTTGTTCATACTATGAGCAGTTTGATCATGAAATGGTAGATTTCCCTACGTTGATTGCACAGATGCACGAGAAAGGGGTACTTCAGCTTAATCTGATGCAAAATATTCAAATGATGAGGTCTGAACCGTGCGAAGAAGACCCCAACGTGAACATGGTGCTCAGAAGCGGCACGACCACAGGGGAAGACAAGGGGAATCAACTTGAGGAAGATGCATGGGTCCGCAAGGCTCCTACAAAGGAACCTAAGTTTGAATTGGAATGCACAAAGGAAACATTTATGGAAGCTAAGAAGAGCTTCGTGGAGGCCTCTACTTCAGGTAGTAAGGATCAACCAGAGATAGGGATGGATCCTTCTATGCTAACTACCTTTTTAGAGACATGCATGAAATTGCTACGCGATAATAAGGCGGTTAAAGGACTACATGAGTTGATAACTAGGTGCACAGGGTAAGGGGAACCGCGCGTAGTCTGGAAGCTGGGAAAGCATACATTGTGCACTGGGAGGGAGATGAGATTAATGGTGCAGATTGGCGAATATGAAATGGATCAGGTAATTCTAGACTTGGGTTCAGATGTGAATGTGTTACCAAAGCAGATATGAGAATGCATGGGTAGACCCACATTGCAGTGGTCCCCTATTCAATTATGAATGGTGAACCAACAAAAGATCTTGCCCATGGGGAGATTGCAAGGGGTAACAGTGGACATCGAAGGCTTGAGCACGCAGATAGAATTTGAAGTAATAGAAATTGTTGATGACAACAACCGTTACCCCGTGTTGCTAGGAATAGACTGGGCCACTAATATGAATGGAGTCATCAACCTGAAGAAGCAGAAGATGATATTCGAGAAAAATTCCCTTCGCGTAGTAGTTCCGCTAGATCCAGCCAAAGGTACGCGCTACACTGAACCTGTGCGCGACGATGACAGTGATAATGAGCTGGATTGCATTTACCAGATAACGACACAAGACCAAGATTGCGTGAACCCAACTGAAGATGGGAGAATCTCATGGGAGCATGACTGTTCTTGTACTTCGGATTCAGATGAAGAAATATAACGCTAACAGAACCGGTTGCACGAAGTGACCCCACTTAATTGCAATACATTGATAAGATCATTGCACTGTGTGAGTATAGAAGTGTGCGACTTACCAATATATGATGGGGTTTCCACAGTAGAATAATTTTTAGAATAATTTGAGCACATGGTGCCTGAGCAACAACGGTTTGATGCATTCACATGGGCACTGCGCGTGGCACCTGCAAAATGGTGGAAGACATATCAAGGAAGTTTTGGAAGTTGGAGCGAATGTTGTAGGATGATGCGCGTATGTTTTGGAAGACCCCAACTAAGGCGGATTGGTGGAAAGGTGTTAGCACTCAGATTTTCCCAGAAGTTGTAAGAAGGGGAAAGGGGTCCGAGGAAACCACATACCAATCTTTTAGATACAGAATCTAGCCAATTTGTATCCAGAGAGGGCTCTCTCTTTAATTTTTAGCTTTGTTTTGAAGGATATTAGGCTAGTTATGAAGTTTAGGAGTTTTGTTTGAGTTTGGGTGGTGAGATTCAATAACAGAGGGGTAGGACTAACTAGTTTAGGCCATTGGGCTAATGGAGTCAAAGAAAATGGCTTAGCTGGATTAGATTTCTTAACAAAGGATGGTTTCACAGGGAAAGATGGTCAAACAGGGAACAAATAAAGACTTGGAATAAATGGAATGGTTTCAAAATGGGTGAAAGGCAGTTAAGAATCCTTCAACCTATTTGAAAAGGGAACTTGAATGATTATTAATAAAGAGCAGTTAAGTATTCTTTAATAAATAATCAAAGTGAACGAACTAGAAAACAGGAGCAATTAAGATTTAACTGTTTATTCTAATTCAGAAGAAAACATATAGAATAATAACGATTGAAAACAGAGTGCAATCAAGCATATTCCGAATTACTCTTTTTCGTTTATCATTCAGATATGAAACATAGATGATATAAGAAACAAGGAAAACTTTAAAACACAAGGTATAGAGGACTTATTGATCCGGTGTTTGATTCAAGAAATCTGTGGAAAGTCCTTTGCCTCAATTCTTTATCCAGAAAGCCATACAAAAGTTAGTCCAACAACACTTTATTTCAAAATAATCAATATTACAGCAATGTCTAAGAATCCACCCACAATACTTCAATTGAGGGAGTATTTATACAAAAAAATTATAAAAAATATATTATAACAAAGTGAGATATATTGTAGGATGATTATGAATAAGTTACAAGAAAATAGAGACAACTAGTCTCAAAGATAGGAGAAAGGTAAACTGATGTTGTGCTGTTCCTATTCTTGCTGAGTGTGCTGGAGGTAGGTCCTATGATTTGGCTTGCTGCTGTATTCTTTAGTAACTCTATGCTGGCTGCCCTGTTTTGACTAATACTCTTTACCTGTGCTGATACACTTCGACCTGTTTGATTCCTGTTCATCTTTGTTCATTACTTGCTACAGTAAATAACCAAAATTTACATTTTACCAAGGATAAATTTACAAAATTTCCAACATGTCTTCCCACCATTTTGGCTCTGGCAATCTGTATTTCTGAAGTTTCCTTAGGGTCTCATCAGTTTCTGTATATCTGGAAAATGTAGGCTAGATTGGGAACAAGTGCTTTATCTCATGCTCAACATAGAATAAGTTCTCTAAGCTGTCATAGAGTACTCGGCCTGTTAGGAGTGCTTTTATTCCTGATGCACTTGTTGATGAACTAGCTTGATTGCCAACATATTTATTCAATTTATCTACATAATCTCTATGCTTCATTAATCTGTCATTAATCACTAATGGACTTGGTAACCCTTTATTCTGCAAAATGGCAAACTTTTCCATGAAAGCAATAATCTCTACCTGCATATCATGACATCTTCTCTCTAAATTCTGCATCAAAGTTTTCTTGGTTAGCACCCTTTTGATTTCCAAAATGGTTTTTGTTCTATCTATGATGCCAAGTTCTTCCAGCTGTTCTTTATTCCTGGTATTCAAAAAATGTATGAGCCGGTTGGCTTCATTAGGCATTTGCCCTAACTGTGCTTTTGTCTTTTGAATTTCTTCCTGTGCTGCTTTCACTAGATAAATCTGCTCAAAGATTACTTGGATGGATGGCCAAACATCATTTATGGATTGAGTGATGTTGGCCCAAAGAATTTTCTTGATCTCTGCTAGAGGCTTTTCAAAAGTGAGATCTTTTTCTAATGTTTTCACTTTATTTTCTAATGCTTTAATCTCCCTTGTTTTTTCCACAACGTTTATCTTTGAGAGATCATAGTTTCTTTCCATCTTAGCAAACTGTTCTTTTACCTGTTTTAACTCTGAAACTTGTAGTTTCATGTCTTCCATTGACTTTATTAGCTCTTCTGTGCTCAAATTAGTGCTGCTACCCTATGTTGTTCCTGCTGTTGCTGTACCTGTGACCACCTCTGCTATGGCTACTGGGATGTTTGGTGCTAATACTGTCCCAAGTGTAGAGGGGACTGTTGTTGAGACTATTGGTATTACATCAAGAGGCTGAGAGGTCGACTCTCCTTGCTTGTCCTTCAGTGCTTTTTCTAATGCCTGCTTTGTTTCATTCAATCTTTCATTGAGTTTCAAGAGTAGATCCATCATATCTTCTTCAGATTTTTGTTTTATAACCTCAACAATCTATGGATGCCTTGAAGGAGGTAGCTTTAGCTGTTTCCTCAGGGCAACAATGTATTCGTCTTTCTTCTTGATCAGTGCTTCTACACCTTTCACATCTTTGGAATCATGTCCCAATCCAATGATGATTTTTTCTAATGACTTTATTCTATTATATTTAGCTAGGGAGGAGGCTTTTTCCAAGTGTAGTTGGGCAGTTGTATTATCCAAAAAAATTTGTAGCCTTTGGTCCATCATTGCTTTACCAGTTAATGTTGAATAGACCATTTCTCTAGTTTTCTTGTGCAGTTCAATCTGATCCAAAGGATGAATATCTTTTGCCAAGACCTCCAAGTTTGTTCTGATATAATCTGCTGCTGATTGAGGTTGTTGTACCTTTGGCTTGAAGTAGCTCATTATCATCTTGCCCTCTTTAATGTCATAGGCTGACATTAGTCTTTGCTAATTTGTGGGGGTCATTTTTAAATATTGATTGTAAATTTGAAGCCTCAATGGATCATTCCTAGCCTTTATTTTTGTGAATTTATTCTTAATATTTGAGGCCTCTTTACCTGGTGGCCTGAGGGATGATACTTCTGCATTATGTTGTCTTTCTAGCTCTTGCCTCTATGAGGTAGTGGATGTTCCTCCCAATGGGAAAGTTTGCTGGCTAACTGCTCTTTCTTCTCTTTGACTATCTATAGTTTCTTCAACTATTTCCTCTTCTGAAAGAGGGTTTAGTTTTTCCCTTTTTGTCCCAGGCTGTCTTGTAGGTCCACTAGCCGGGGTAGTGGTTTCCCTGTCCCTCTTTTTATTTCTTTCTTCATTTAGAGGTGTTTGTAAAACTGGAGTTTCTTCCACATTGGTTTAAGCTGGAGGAGTTGGCATTTGACCCTATTCTTTGGAAATTTCAGGCTGATTTGACATTGTAGGCTGTTCTGTGGTCTCTACTTCCTTGCCTTTAGATGTTCCTATGGCTGGTATGTTGATTTCTTGTGAAGGCTGTTGAGAGGTTCTAGCAATGGATGTACTAATTCCTGATTTTTGAGATAGCTTGAATGGTACTTGCCCAAAAGAATCCAAGTCAAGGGTTTTCTCAAGATCTCTCATAACATTCTCAAAATTGGCCTGTTCACTATCATTTTCTACTAAGGTCCCTTCTATCCATCCATCCAAGTTTGCAAACTGCTCAATCTCTAAGATCCCATGGTGAATATATGGGGACAACTTGTTCTTCATTCTTCTGTCACATATAAAGTTGTTAGGGTCATATGGTACCCACCTAAAAATATTTCGTAATCTAAGGTGATCTTCTAAAAAAATTTCAGCTTCTTTCCATGCATCCCTAGTGTTGCAAACAAAAGGGCCCAGCTGATTCTTAATTCTAAGCTGAGCTTTCTTCTTGGCATTACAAAAATGGACTAAATCTGCATTTATCATCTGCCTGAAATACTCCAATGCAAACAGTCTCATTGGAACACACTTTGGTAGCTTAAAAGGGCAGAGTTCACGCCCATATATCCTAATTTCTGTGTGATTCTTATATAGGTACCAGTCACCTATCCTATACTGCTTAAAGAGCTGGAGGATTTTCTTCATATCACCATTGATCCTAGGAGGGGAAAATCCTATCAACGGAGTGGTTGCTGGATGGCCAAACAGGTCCATGAACTCACTGTAGGTGTAAGGGGACTTAATGGTATTATGAAAGATTGGACTCCAAAAGATAATAGACCTTGGATTTCCTTTGGTGTCAAGTTTCTTGATAGGGAAAGAGAAGTTGTCTCACTGATAATACAACATGAGATGATATATGAAAGTGGTGTATTTGAAGACTCCTTCATTTTCCAAATTCAGGAATTTGTCATGAATTCTATTGGCAATATAGGAGGCACAGTCAAATTTGACAGCAGGGAGTTGTCCAGGAGTAAAGATTGATAATAACACTAGGGTTATATCATCAACATATTCAATAGAGTTAAATCCCATAATTAGAGATATCATGTCAACAATGAGTCTTCCAGTTTCTGTGAAGCAAGTCTACACATAAGGAGGTGGACATTTGGGCTGGTGCTTTGGTAACATGAAGGTCTAACCAATGTAGCTCACTTCTGATTGGGACAATTGAGATGCTTTTTCAAGTAAATATCCCATGGAAATAAGAGTGAGGGGCTGATTGGAGTGGAATCGCAACATTTCATTGATGGATTGAGCAGTTATGGAAATAAAAGGACTGCTTGACTTGGGGACATAACAACTCTATGATTAGGATCATAATTGGCACAACATTGATGAATTATATCTGGGAAAACATGGACTGAGGGGAGATAATAAATGGGAAGGTTAGATTCCCACAGTCCAAAGATATCAGACCCATTCAGATAACTATCTCTGGCTTGGTAGAAGACCTGAAGATGGTTTTTATCACCAGATAAGTCTTTTATCTGAAAATATTTATCTACCAGAGGCAGATAATCTAAGTCTTTGTGAGGAGCATTCATGGGTGCGACATTCAGGGCTATAGGGGTTTCCATTTTTGGTTCTTGTGGATTCAAAAAATGGAATTGGGGTTTTCTGTGGAAAATAGGCAAGACAACAGGTTTGGAAACTTTATATGGCAAAAATAGACTGGACTAGAACTGAATTTGGCTCTTTCTTGTAGAATTTTCAGTAGAAAACCAAAATTATAGGGTTTTAGTGAAAATTGGATAAATACCTGTAATGGGGAAGCGAACAATACAATGGTAGGTTGGATAATCGGTCCAGCGCTGAGTTACTGCAAGTTTCTTGATCAGGTGGCGGTTGGAAAGCTTAGCAGTTGACTGGGATGTTGCTTTGCATGGGAACACAGTTGCAGCATATAACAATGAAAATGATGTTTGTTCGTTTTATTTAACAAAGTCAAGGTTGGCGGGGTTTTTTATTTATCGGGCATATGGCGTAAGCGGGAAAAGACGTTTTTGTCGCATGCGGAGGGTGGTAAGCAATACGAGATTGCACCGCTTTTGGAGTTAGGCTGTATTCAACTCGAGGCTAGCGATTCCATAGATTGCGTGACGCGTGGCAGAGGTATGGTTTGAAAACCGCCTGGTGATTGCACGTTAAAGTGCGGTCACCAGGGGGGGCGCGATGTTGACGTCGATCGTTAGATGATGAGGGTGGGATCGAACGGTGGACGGGAAGTGGAGTACGACGAAACTTTAACTGCGGTGGGCCCGATTTAATTAACAAGTTAAAAAATCACATCGAGGTGATTGTGAATGGTGGGGAGGTTCTTAATTAATCTTGAAGGTTAATTAATTCCAATTAATCTTGTTTGACACATATTTATGGTTATATTTAACCGGGGCGGGATATATAAGATTTTGGGTATTTCTATGTATATTTACGTATTACGGGAAAGGGTATAGTTGTGTAGGATTTATATAATAGTAGTTAGGAATTAATATGATGATGAAATGAAAGTGCTAAGTTAAAACATTTCGGGTATACATTTAAACTTAGGCTTAAGATGGAAAAAGGGGTTTTTTAGGTGATATTGTGCATTGTTCCTAAGTAAAATATGATTTTACTTAGGAAAAGACTTTATGAAATCAAATGAATGGTTTATGGATGATTCTAAGTACTTAGGATTTTTAAGTTATTGGGCCGAGGGTCCGGTCCCTCCAGAAGTCAGAGAAATGCTCCGAGGCCCTGCAATTTAGCAAATGCCTTAGTGCTTAGGGGAAATTAGTGAATAATTAGGGAAGATGGAAAAGAGAATTAATCATTGTGACTTTGCTTTGCTTGTGATGTCTTTAATGTAATGCATGCCTTGGCCTTACAATAAAAAATGAAAGATTAACACATTTAGAGACATTATTCATCATATGTATCATTCTGCAACACCATCTACCTACCTTGCCTACCTTAACCTAGCATTCTTTCCTTCTTTATTTGGGTGCACTTAGACTGGCAAACCCTTATCAAATCTTTCTTTTCTTTTACATGGAAAGCCTACATAATTCTGCACTTATTACATCCAAGGGCTCAGATTACACTGTTGAGCTCCTTTTTATTTACTCTGCCTATCTAATTATCTGCCAAGATTACACTATTTGGTCAAATATTTATTCTCTATTCTACAACATGAAATTGAAAGATGAATGGGCCAAATTTAAACAGTTTTACTATTCATGAATTGTGGCGTAAGTAACAAGCTGCACACAATTGTTTATTACAGAAAATGAAAAAGTAGTGGCATTTAGAATTGCACACTTTCCCGGTCTATTTTTGTTTGGGGTTCATTTCTTCTCATTTTTTTGACCATTTTTATTCTTTTTACCCTTTGATTTTTCTTTTAGGGTATACCCTCTTTACATTCTTTTTAATTTTTTATTTTTCGAAAATATGGAAATCCTTTGCAACAAGAAAGGTATGAACATATTACATTAAGTCAATCATGACATATGACACCTATTGGTATAGGAGCATAACACTGGCTCCACTTGGGGATGACTTTTCTTGGTGGAAAGTCAAGAATAGTAGATCAGATGGCCTTTGAATGAGTTTGATTGTGCTCTGCAATCTTCTTTTTCCTACTGATTTACTGTATATATGACAGTGATACTTCTGAAGCTTAGGGCCCTCTCTTCGAGCTTCAACTCCAACAAGTTACTATCCAATCCAAATTGTGACATTACCAAGGATATAGTATGTACATGTTAAAGTCAGAATACATTAAAAAGTTGGATCAAATTAATGTTTCAACATCCGACCATTAACTGGCCCTTCTTCTGTTTCTATGCTATCCATGTTTTTTCAGGTCGTAAGTATTGTTTCCTTGTAAGGCATAGATAATAAAAGGTCCTTTCCATAGGAAGTCAAACTTCCCATGTTTTCCCTTATCCTCTCTCCTGGAATCCCATCTTAAAACTTTGTCTCCAAGGTAGAAATCTTCTGCCTTGGTTCTTTTATCAAATATTTTCTTAAGCTTTTCCTGCAATACTTGGGATATTTGATATACTTTCTCTCTGGTCTGCTGCAAATGGATGGTCTGGTTAATCCTCCTTTGAATATCATTAAGCTCCACCTGAGCTTCTTGAAGTAATTTCATTACTGGAACTCCTAAATATGAAGGAAATACAGCCTCCATGCCATAGACTAACTCATAAGGACTAGTTCCAATAGATTTCTTGGTGGTGAGTCTGTTTGCCCATAATGCATTTGTAAGTTTCTTATGCCAATTTTTCTTATTCTCTTCCAATAATTTTTTAATAATATTAATTAGGCTCTTGTTGGAAGACTCAGCTAGACCATTACCTTGAGGGTAATAGGTTGTGGAATGGCCTAAAGTGATATGGTATTTGTTACAAAAACTTATCATTTTCTTGGATTTGAATGCAACAGCATTGTCAGTTATGATTTTATCAGGACAACCAAATCTAGACAATATGTTGGTTTCTAGGAATCCTATAATCACTATGTCATTGATTTGTCTGGAAGGAATGACTTCTATCCATTTGGTGAAATAGTCTGCGGTAGTGAGAATCCATTTGTGTTGACCAGAAGAGGGAGGATGGATTTCTCCACTGAAGTCCAAGCCCCATTGTTGGAAGGGTTTTTCGGTGGAAATTGGCCTCAGGGGTAAAGGTAATAATTTTCTCTTGCCTTCAAAAATTTGACATTTATGGCAAGCAGTGACAAATTTCTTTACATCAGCGAACAAGGTTGGCCAATAAAATCCAGCCCTTAGGATTTGGTCTACAGTTGATTTCCAGTAAAGGTGTCCGCCACAACCTCCTGCATGAAATTCTTGGAGAACTTTGTCAACTTCTTCTTTTAATAAACAATTCCATATAATACCTTCATGATTTTTCCAAAAAACAACATTATCTAAAATACAAAACTTTGAAGATTTCATTTTTAAAAACCTTTTCTTTGTTCTGGATAACCTTGGAGGAGCCTGTAGGTTTAATAGTACATAAATTATATCAGCATACCAAGGTGAATCTAAGAAGGCCTGGCTGATTTGTGGAGTCGCCATCTCCTGTTCATTATATCCAGGGCTTGAAAAATTGCTTCAGT
This sequence comes from Pinus taeda, assembly GCA_000404065.3. Classification (NCBI taxonomy): domain Eukaryota; kingdom Viridiplantae; phylum Streptophyta; class Pinopsida; order Pinales; family Pinaceae; genus Pinus; species Pinus taeda. The sequence goes on along the minus strand of APFE030718606.1, from coordinate 47,484 downwards.
CATGAGCTTGGCCAATCCCTGTCCTTTTATAAGATTGTAGGTTTTATTTCAATATCATACTCTAATATAGTAGCTATCCATTTGCCTCTTTTGCCTTCAATTCCATCCTGGGTTAAGATGTCTTTGAAAACAGAATTTGGTACATAGGCTATCACATGGGAGTATAATATGTAGACTCTGAAGTCTTTAATATATTTTACAAATGCAAAAGCTTGTTTTTCCATGATTTTGTATTTTAATGGTGCATCTCTAAGTGCTTTACTAAAAAAGGCTATGGGTTTCTCACATCCTTGATCATCCTTTTGTAGTAGAATAGCTGCTATGGTGTGTTTTGATGCAAATAAAAATATTATGAAGTCTCTATCAAACTTCGGACTTGTAAGGACCGATGTTGTAGTCAAAGCCATATTAATTTATTCAAATGCTTGTTTGGATTCTACTGTCCATTTAACCTTTGAATCCCTTTTCAACATATTATTAAGAAATCTAATTAATTCAGCTAAGTTAGATATGAATCTTCTCAAAAAATTAATCTTTCCTAGGAAAGCTTGAAGTTCTTTGACATTTCTAGGGTGGGGTGTTTGCATAATAGCTTCTATTCTAATAGGATCAATTTTGATGCCATCTTTGGAAATGATATGGCCCAAGAGTTTGCCTTCCTCTAGACCAAATAAGGACTTCTTAGGATTTAAAGAAATACCATATTTTTTGCATTTTAAGAATACTTGTTTCAGATGATCCAAATGTTGCTGATTTGATTTAGAAAAAACAGTCAAGTCATCTAGATATATAACCAGGAAATCATGAATTTCTTTTGGAAATGCTATGTCCATTGCTCTTTGAAAGGTTGTTCTTGTTTTTTTAAGTCCAAACGGCATTTTGACATACTTGAATGTACCCCATGGTGTTGTCAAAGCAGTTTTTTCCTGGTCATCAGGGTGAACCAGAATCTAGTTATAGCCTGAGAACCCATCCAAAAGTGAAATCCTAGAAGCACCTACTATCCTTTGTAAAATATGATCCATCTTAGGTAAAGGGTAATTGTCCTTCAAAGAAACCTTATTAACATTTCTTAAATCAACACATAATTTGATTTCTTCAGTTTTCTTCCTGGTTGGTACTAAATTAGACACCCACTTTGAAAATCTGATAGGAGTAATTATCCCTGCTTCATACATTCGTTTGATTTATTTTTCAATTAAGGGAAGCAATACATGGTTAATTATTATGAGTTTTTGTTTCAATGGTTTTTGATTTTCCTTCAAAGGTATTGTATGTTGAATTATAGAGGTGTCATATGATTTCAGGTCTTCACAACTCCAGGCAAAGACATCATGGAATTCTCTCATTAGTTCAACATATTTGAGTTTTTGGTCAGGGGGCAGAGATTTAGATAATTTTACTATTTTTGGATTTTCTTCAGTCCCCAAGTTATAGTACTTGATATCTGCTTTTAACAGTTCCATCTTAGATTTCTTTGGAATGTCATTAAAATCAAAAAGCTCTTCCAGATGAGTTAATCCTTTAGGCAAATGATTGTCTTTTAAATTGATAACTTCATATTCTCCTTCAATAATCTCGTCAACATCCATTTCTTTAAGGTCCTGCATTTCTTTGTTGGTAAACTTTTTCGGATGAAGTATTTGAATTGCAATTTCTGCTGAAATGTCTGTTCTATCTTATTTGTTTAATCAAACTCACTAACTGTATCTACATCTATGTTAATGCTAGAAAATTCTTCATCTAAGGTTAAGAAATTGTTAATATGCTTATCACTATCAAACACTTGCCAGTTCTTCAAATTGTCAGGTATGGCTGGTTTGTGTCTAATCTCAGCTGTGAACTGATGATTAGGTTCAAATGGTAATTTGCAGGTGCTGGAAAACATTGCCAGACTATGAGCTTGTAAGTTATGTTTTCTTGGGATTTTGGCAAGCTTAGTTTCCAAAAATGTATTGAGAATCTCTATCACTTTTCCTCTGTAATATCTTAATCTGGGATCATTTGTTAGAAACTTCCCTTTGATCTGTTGAATTATTAAATCAGAATCTCCTAAGACAGATACCCTAATTGCCCCTAATCATTTGACAAGTTTAAGACCTAGCAACAGAGCTTCATATTCTGCCATATTATTGGTGCACCTAAATTTTAATATGTGGGCATGGCCTTCAGCATGATCATTTTCAAGATTGTGCACCCAAACTCCTGCTCCTGCTCCTAATTTGTTAACTGAACCATCAAATTCTAAGTGCCAAAGAATTTCATGTTCGTAATTGGTATCAAGAGTCTAAGGAATCTGATTAATAGGGAGATCTTGCTTTTTACTTTCTTCTAGTTTCTCTTGGGTATCTGATGTATCATTGTTCTCAGAAATTTCTTGGATTTGAACACTAGACTTTTCATTTGTAACTTCTTTTGGTTCTGCTGCTAAAACTTTTAATTCAGTTGAAGAATCACTTTCAACATTGTAAAGAATGAAAGAATCCATATCAGAGTGTATTGAGTAGATCGGGAAATTTTGAGGTTTCTCCTGACTACTTACCACATATTTCATTAAGGTTTCTCTGTATAGTTTCTTAGGTTGACGAAACATTGAAATAGTAGTATAAGATATGTCCAATTGTAGAGATCCTTGGAGCTTTGCACCCCAAGATCTGAATAATAGCATGCCATAGTTTGGTGGAATCTCTGCTACTACTATGTCCATTAAGATTGTTTTGGTAGGATATTGAACTAGCAATACACATAAGTCTTTGATCAATCCTAAACATCTAACCTGACTTGAATCAAAAGAAAAAAAGTCTTTGTATGGCCTAGTGATGTCTAGGTCTAATTTTTCCATTACAAACTTAGGAATTAAGTTATGAGATGCACTACAATCAAACATGGCATTATGAAGTATTTTATCATGTATGTTCAAACTTACATAGAAAGGAGGAATTCATCCATCTACTGTTTTCCCATTCACTCCAGGGCCAAAGATCAATTCAGGTTGGTTGTCAAAAACATTTACTTAGTCTTCATTCACAGAAATTTTGAGTGATCTATTGATTTGGATTCTGTAGATGTCATGTTTAGCTAATTCAGACAATGGAACAACTATTTTTAATTTGCCTACTTCAGTCTCAAGATTAAAAGGTTTTTCAGTATGAGTTCTTGTATTTCGGACAGCTGGATTCTCTTTGTCTACTATATTTTCTGGGTTTTTCTCCTTTTCTGGAGTGGGGTTATGAGCTGAAATTGTTTCCAAACTATCTTCTGAAGGTTCTTCCACGTTTCTTTTGGAAGGAATAGAAGTGGAAATTTGTCTATTATTGGGTTGTTTATCGGATACATCTTCAATAATTGGGTTAGCAGGGTTAGGGTCTGTTCTAGAAAGAATATGTACAGGGGTGGTATTGGTCTTACCTTTGTTGGGTTGTTTTGTATCCTTCTGTTTGTTGGTTTTAGGGACATCATTTTTTCTGCTCCTCAGATTATATTGCTTGTGGACTTCATAAATGGCTGTATCATATCCCTCCCTAAAGTCAAATGATTCACCTAACTGAGTTTGGAATCGTTTAAGAATGTGAGCTTCTTAATCCTCTTGGGTCAAGAAAAATTGTTGTTCATTATTGAGTCCCATCAAATTGATTTGAGTGTCTTCTATCGGTTCATCAGAAGTTGAGGCTTCAACATAATTTTCCTGGAATGCGGGCCTAATATTTTGGTCGTGCCCAGCCTTTCCAGTATTCTGGTTTTGGTTTTTCCTGAAATTTGGATTTCTCCCAGTATTGCTTAGTTGACCATCCCAAGGGGATTTCCTCTTGATTGTTTCTACTCTATCTCCTAGCCTATCCATTCCTTTAACAATATCATCTAATTTCTATTCAAAGGCCAAAGGTTCTTCTTTCAAAGGTATCCTACTTTCACTTTTGGCTTTAGCTCGTTTGGATATCAGGTTGGCTTCAACACTGATAGCTATACTTTGCATATCTTCTAAGGTTCGAGGAGCTCTTTCCCTAAGTTGGTATGCCATATCAGAATCAAATCCATCCGGAAATTTGATCAATGCCAAATCTGGAGGAGGTCTGAGATTTTGAGGAATAGCATTGTAAACATTATTGAACCTAGTGCAGTAATCTTGGATAGTTTCTTGTGTTCCTCTCTTCAAGTTTTCATATTCTAATAAAATCTAGAGAGGATCTTTCTTCTTTTCCCATCTGTTCAAGAATGTTGTATAAAGAGCTTGTAGGTCATTGATACTATTTGTAGGGAGGGATCTAAACCAGGTTCTAACATCTCCAGTCAAACTTTGAACAAATACCCTCACTCTAACATCATCAACATCAACCTCATATATTTCGAAGTAGTGATTCATTTTTTTGGTATGTTGTTGAGCTGTGTAAATACTAGAACCATCAAAAGGAGTGATTTTACTTTGATAGTCTTGGGGCATAACACCCAAGTTGGTAGGTAAATTTAGTGGGGTATACCTATTTTCCATTGCAGTAGATTGGGTTAAAACAATTGCTGAGGTTGGTCTTGGAGTGATGGATGGAGGGGTAGAAGGGGTGGCTTGAGGTTGGGAAGTCTAAGGTGTTGATGATGAACTTGGAGAGGCTGTAGTGATCACAGAAAGGTTTGGTGTTCTTTCAGAGGTAAGCTCAGATTGAATGGAGTTCTGCAAATGTCTGTCAAGATGTGAAGTGACAACTTCAAGTTGTAAGTTTTCAATGAATATTGGGTCATGAACTGTGTAGGCTAACCCAGAGTCAGAAAAGGTTACAAATAAAGAAGTTTCAAAAAACTCATTAAAGGGTTCGTCCTCAAGGTAAATCCACTTCACAGGACAGGATCTTGATCTGTATAGAGGCAGATAACTAGCAGAACTTTCTTGGCTCTCTTGTCTCCTAAGAATCCTAGGAATCAGATTAGGATTTTCAAACACAGATGGTGGATTTGGATAAGGATTAGCTCTGGTATAATGAATCATTTATGAAGCCAGGTTTCTAGGTGTATTTTTGGTTTTTTCTCTAAATGGGTTTGACAATACAACTTCAATAGTATCTTTAAGAGGCTTTATATATGGGATTTGAACATTTTTAAAGACTTATTTGATAAGAGGAACTGATCAAGTATTTGAAACCAAATGTTCAATCTATAAACTAGACTAGAGATAGACTGAAGCAGCATTAATTTACTTATGCAATTGAAAAGCAAGAGCAGTTCAAAGGATACCTGGTTAACTTTAGGCTCCGTTTGTAGTTTATGAAGTAAACAATAGTAATAAACAAATTATTCAGGTTCCCCAACAAATTCGCCACTATGTTAGCACTCAGATTTTCCCAGAAGTTGTAAGAAGGGGAAAGGGGTCTGAGGTAACCACATACCAATCTTTTAAATACAGAATCTAGCCAATCTGTATCCAGAGAGGGCTCTCTCTTTAAGTTTTATCTTTGTTTTGAAGGATATTAGGCTAGTTATGAAGTTTAGGAGTTATGTTTGAGTTTGGGTGGTGAGATTCAATAACAGAGGGGTAGGACTGGCTAGTTTAGGCCATTGGGCTATTAGAGTCAAAGAAAATGGCTTAGCTGGATTAAGTTTCTTAACAAAGGATGATTTCACAGGGCAAGATGGTCAAACAAGGAACAAATAAAGACTTGGAATAAATGGAATGGTTTCAAAATGGGTGAAAGGCAGTTAAGAATCCTTCAACCTATTTGAAAAGGGAGCTTGAATGATTATTAATAAAGAGCAGTTAAGTATTCTTTAATAAATAATCAAAGTGAACGAACTAGAAAACAGGAGCAATTAAGATTTCACTGTTTATTCTAATTTAGAAGAAAATATAGAGAATAATAACGATTGAAAACAAAGTGCAATCAAGCATATTCCGAATTACTCTTTTTCGTTTATCATTCAGATATGAAATATAGATGATATAAGAAATAAGGAAAACTTTAAAACACAAGGTATAGAGGACTTATTGATCCGGTGTTTGATTCGAGAAATCTGTGGAAAGTCCTTTGCCTCAATTCTTTATCCAGCAAGCCATACAAAAGTTGGTCCAACATCACTTTACTCCAAAATAATCAATATTACAGCAATGTCTAAGAATCCACCCAAAATACTTCAATTGAGGGAGTATTTATACAAAAAAATTTACAAAAAATATCTCATAACAGAGTGAGATATATTCTAGGATGACTATGAATAAGTTACAAGAAAATAGAGACAACTAGTCTCGAAGATAGGAGAAAGGTAAACTGATGTTGTGCTATTCCTATTGTTGCTGAGTGTGCTGGAGGCAGGTCCTATGATTTGGCTTGTTGCTGTCTTCTTTAGTAACTCTATGCTAGCTGCCCTATTTTGATTGATACTCTTTACCTATTCTAATAGACTTCGACCTGTTTGATCCCTGTTCATTTTTGTTCATTACTTACTATAGTAAATAACCAAAATTTAAATTTTATCAAGGATAAATTTATAAAATTTCCAACATGTCTTTCCACCATTTTGGCTCTGGCAATCTGTGTTTCTGAAGTTTCCTCAGGGTCTCATCAGTTTTTGTATATCTGAAAAAGGTAGGTTGGATTGGGAACAAGTGCTTTATCTCATGCTCAACATAGAATAAGTTCTCTAAGCTATCATATAGAACTCGGCTTGTGGGGAGTGCTTTTATTCTTGATGCACTTGTTGATGAACTAGCTTAATTGCCAACATATTTATTCAATTTATCTACATAATCTCTATGCTTCATTAATCTTTCATTAATCACTAATGGACTTGGTAACCCTTTACTCCGCAAAATGACAAACTTACTCCACAAAATGGAAAACTTTTCCATGAAAGAATTAATCTCTACTTGCATATCATGACATCTTTCTAAATTCTGCATCAAAGTTTTCTTGGTTAGCACCCTTTTGATTTCCAAAATGGTTTCTGTTCTATCTGTGAATCTGTGATGCCAAGTTCTTCCAGCTGTTATTTATTCCTGGTATTCAAAAAATGTATGAGCCGGTTGGCTCATCAGGCATTTGTCCTAACTGTGCTTTTGTCTTTTGAATTTCTTCCTATGCTACTTTCACTAGATCAATCTGCTCAAAGATTACTTGGATGGATAACCAAACATCATTTATGGATTGAGTGATGTTGGCCCAAAGAATTTTTTTGATCTCTGCCAGAGGCTTGTCAAAAGTGAGATCTTTTTTTAATGTTTTCACTTTATTTTCTAAAGACGTTTTTGTCGCATGCAGAGGGTGGTAAGCGGTACGAGATCGCATAGCTTTTGGAGTTAGGCGATATTCGACTCAAGGCTAGCAATTCCATAGATTGCTTGACGCATGGCGGAGGTACGGTTTGAAAACCGCTTGGTGATCGTGCGTTAAAGTGCGGTCACCAGGGGGGGCATGATATTGACGTCGATCGTTGGATGATGAGGGCGGGATCAAACGGTGGACGAGAAGTGGAGTACGACAGAACTTTAACTACAGCGGGCTTGATTTAATTACCAAGTTATTAAATCATATTGGGGTGATTGTGAATGGCGGGGAGGTTCTTAATTAACCTTGAGGGTTAATTAATTCCAATTAATCCTGTTTGACACGTATTTATGGTTATATTTAACCGGGGCGGGATATATAAGATTTTGGGTATTTCTATGTATATTTACGTATTACGGGAAATGGTACAGTTGTGTAGGATTTATATAATAGTAGTTAGGAATTAATATGATGATGAAATGAAAGCGCTAAGTTAAAACATTTCAGGTATACATTTAAACTTAGGCTTAAGATGGAAAAAGGGGTTTTTTAGGTGATATTGTGCATTGTTCCTAAGTAAAATAGGATTTTATTTAGGAAAAGACTTTATGAAATCAAATGAATAGTTTATGGATGATTCTAAGTACTTAGGCTTTTTAAATTATTGGGCTGAGGGTTCGGTCCCTCGAGAAGTCAGAAAAATGCTCTGAGCCCCTCCAATTTAGCAAATGCCTTAGTGCTTAGGGGAAATTAGTGAATAATTAGGGAATATAGGAAAGGGAATTAATCATTGTGACTTTGCTTTTCTTGTGATGTCTTCATTGTGATGCATGCCTTAGCCTTACAATAAAAAAAATGAAAGATTAACACATTTACAGACATTATTCATCACATGTATAATTCTGCAACACCATCTACCTACCCTGCCTACTTTAACCTAGCATTTTTTCCTTCTTTATTTGGGTGCGCTTAGACTGGAAAACCCTTATTAAATCTTTCTTTTCTTTTACATGGAAAGCCTACCTAAGTCTGCACTTATTACATCCAAGGGCTCAAATTACACTGTTGTGCTCCTTTTTATTTACTCTACCTATCTACTTATCTGCCAATATTACACTGTTTGGTCAGATATTTATTCTCTATTCTACAACATGAAATTGAAAGATGAATGAGCCAAGTTTAAACAGTTTGACTACTTATGAATTGTGGCATAAGTAACAAGCTGCACACAATTGTTTATTACAGAAAATGAAAAAGTAGTGGCATTTAGACTTGCACACTTTCCTGGTCTCTTTTTGTTTGGGGTTCATTTTTTCTCATTTTTTTGACCATTTTTATTCTTTTTACCCTTTGATTTTTCTTTAAGGGTATATCCTTTTTACATTTAAAATTTTGTTCTTTTTTTGTTCTTTTTTTTTTGAAAATATGGAAAACCTTTGCAACAAAAAGGTATGAACATATTACAGAGCTCGTCAAGTCAATCATGGCATATGACACCTATTGGTATAGGAGCATAACAGAAAATGACAGAACAACTTGCAAGCACTCCTTTGTCAAGGGGGACAGATGTATACCGAACAGACTGTTCCAGCGTGCAGTAGTATTACAATAGTAGGCCTGAATAGGGAACATTGATGGAAGAAAAGGATCGCACTACCAAGTGTGAGGAGGAAAGTGTTCGCCAAGGCACACAAAGTCATGAATAGAGGACAATAGATACAATGTACAAAAGGGGACTTGCGTGTCCCAGTGGTCAGATGGGCGTATACGGCGCTATGCAAGATCCTGGCCGAAAAGTAGAGTCCGAGGCTGTAGAATGGTATAAGAACTGAGGTCCTTGAAGAACCTCTGCAAAAGGCTGTAGATGTGGCAATGTCGGTGAAAAGAACAACGCGCGAAGTCTGGACTAAAAAATTCACCAGACCATGCGAAGAGGAGTATGAAGGGATTCAGGAAGCCATTTGGCAAGGAATATTAAAACTTCACAAACTTGATGAAGATTGGGCACGACTGAGGAAGAAAAGCATGACATTGGACGAAGAAATCAACGAACTGGACACTGAAGTCATGAAAGGGAGCCGTGAGAAACTAAGCATGATAGGGCCCAATCCAGCCAGCCCTACTACTGCATTAGAAATAGCTGTGATCCTGCTAATATGGCCATGACCACACCTTATTAAACAGGGGAGCATACTATACAAAGAAGAATGCAACACACTACCAGATGCAAGGGTATTTGAAGGGTGCCCGCAGCCTGGGCTAGTAGGGAAATTGAAGCCTCGCACCAGGGGTGTGACCACTGACTATTTCTAGGAAGCATAGTCTCAGCGCTCCAAGTAGTTGAAAGAAGGCGCGAGACTATAAACGAGTTTGCCGGAGAGCTGCGCAGGAAGGAAGTTCCGTGTAGGGCCAGTATGTCACAAGGGTCGTGATCGCGTAGAAGAGGCTGCACCGTTGCTCGGATAGGTTGGGAGGTGACCGTTGATGTCACTGTTCATGACAAGAGGTCTAGTTTAAGGCAGAAAGGATTGAGCGGCGGGTCATTAAGATAGGAATTAAGAGCTAGATTCGGGATAATCTGCCACCAAAAAGGTATTAATGACTCCAAAGTGGAGGGAATGGGAGAATTCAAATTCAAATGTTACTATAAAATCCCTTAGGGTAGCTTTGAGGCAACACTTCATTGTTTAAGATTTAAGCCAGTACAGAGTATTGAGCACCGAGCTACTTTTCCACCCGTGAGTACGCGACCAAAAGAATCCAGTGTAGAAACAATGTCGGCTGTGAGGACCAGAGTGTGATTCGCAGAAGTAACCGCAGAACCCCATGTGACCCAGGAGGAGCTTGGAGAAGCAACAGTTTCACTAGAGGTTCCCAAGTTCCCACGCACACCGCGATCATAGAAAAACAAGTAGTCCATGGGGCCAGTTCGGGTGTCACCATGGAACCCACGATTTAGTTAATTGTCAATGACTGTGAAGGGTAAAGTTGTTGCCGTTGAAACAGAGGAGGAGGAGGAAGATTTGCAAGCCCTGATCGCCCAAATTGAAACACAAGACGATGAGGAGGAAAATGTTTCCCACATAACTTCGACAATAAAGCTACCCCCCTACATCCCCCCATGGAAAGGGAAATCCAATATACCAAAGGATCTGGAGGCCATGAAGAATGCGCTCCAGACCCACTTCTTTCGGACAAAATAAAGTTTGACGGTCTGCTATTGGGATAGGTACCTAATATAAAGTTCGAAGACTGGGACCTCACGGACAATGAGAAGTTCCCACAATTGGCGATAGAGCAATTACTACAGCAGAAATGGTTACGCGGTGTGGAGAAGGTCGGGTTACTACATCTGCGGATACCCCACTACCACCGCGCGTTCATCACGATCTTTGTCATTCGACAGTTACTGTGTCTAGTATATGATGGGTATCTCTGGCTGGGGGAGCCGATTCCCATCACAACCGACTTAATTCACCAGATTTCTTGGCTGCCCATCAAAGGAAACACTCCCGCAACCATAGTAGAAAATAATGATGACTTGGCCCTTGTAGAGGCGATGAAGGGAAAATATAAGCTGGAGAAGAGGAAGCGAGGCTATGTAATAGAAAGAATTAAGGAAAAAGGGGTGTGCATTGCCACCTAGCTGCTAGCTAGAAAGCTCATGAGGAAATGTCGCGCAGATGAGGTGTCAGCATCTATGATTGCGTTGGCAGAGCAGTGTGCAGAGGGGGTCTAGTTCAACTAGGCACAGTTTCTCTGCAATGAATTTTTGATAAATTGTTGGGAGGTCCAGGAGTAGGGTAAGACCTTCCACTACTCGTGGTTTCTCTTATCCATCATGTTGGTTGCAGGGGAGTTGTCAAAGGACAGCCAGTTTCCCACCATTGAGAAGAACCTACCCAAAGCCGCAAGGTACACCTTGCTCTGGGGGACGAAAGACGCGACAAGGGTTAGCGAGATCAAGGTTTTTTGGACATTCATGGAGGCGAGCATCTGAACTAGATCAACCGCATGTTGGGGTTGTCCTCGACGGTATACAAGAATTTGCAAAGCGCGACAGAATTCAAGGCAGATATGCATAATCTGTGTATCTGGGCGCGAAAGGATTCAACCCGAACGTGGGTAAAGCTTCCATTCATTGCAACAGACGATGCCATATTTTAGGTAATGGCGGCATGGTCTCTAGAGTGGCACGCTCTGGACTTGGCAGAGTTGGAAAAGATCGTAACACAATAGCGGAAGAGGTAGACCAAGCTGCACATCGCGAAGCTGGAGGAGAGAAAACACCAGGAACAGGAAGCGACCACGCAGCGGAAGGCGGATGAGGCAGCAACGACAACGCAAATGACAGAAACCACAACTGTGCCCACCGAAGTGACTGAGGAAGGTTAGGATATGTCCACGGAGCAGGACATACAGGGGGATGATGAGGCAGAGGAATGTACAACGATATCGACCCAACTCAAGAGGCCGCGCGTCTAGGAGAATCCAACCACACGAAAGAAGATAAAGACAACGAAGACCTCTGTGGGAGCCCTTCTTGACAGCGAAAAACCAGTCCGCAATGTCACTAAGGATGCTCTAGAAGAGTTGATGCCGGAGTAAACCATTGTGTTAGGGGCGCTCAGAGCGCAGTTGCAGGCATTACAGGTGCGACCCCTAGGAGTGATGACACCGCACCTTGCAGAAGGTGTAGCTGAAGCTGAGCAGATGTTGCGCACCCGCACAACGAACACTCTGGTGTTACCAAAAGGCATCGTCTTAGTAGAAGCCGAAGGTGACAGGAGGGGCTGGGGATTGAATTTAGCCGCCCATCCCAGAGAAACCCTATACTAGCTGCAAGATGGGGTAAATGTTGAGCTTCGCGCCAGGGAGGGTTGTGCTCTCAAGTCTTGAGTGGGCACAAGGAAAATTTAGACCAACTCAGCCTATAGCGCGACAACCTGGTCGCCGAAAACCAAGGATTAGAACAAGTAGTTAAGGAGGCTTGTAACACCATTCCAGACTTGGCCATGCCAGCGACACTCCCCACCATGGAAAAGATTCATCAACTGGCAATAGGAGCCCGCAGGACTTAGGCGGAGGCCGCGAAGGTTCAGTTGGAGCTGAACCTACAGATTGTGGAGCTACAACTGAAGGCGCAGCTCCCTACACCCCTGAAAGTCCGAGAGTAGCACCACCGTGCCATTCAATTGGGGTTGAAAGAAATAGAGCACGCTGTACAGGACTGCACAAGATTATTAGACCAGTCCTTCTTCATGCTCACTTCACTACAGGAGGACCCAATGCTACAACAGTTAGAGACAGAAGCGCTGGAATTGTAGCAGGCCTATGACAATGCCCGGGGGACCGTGCAGACGGTCACCCTTATTCAGCGATTGGCCAAGATGAGGGAGGCCCAGGCTCTAAAGGAACAAGGGGACGCCACATGCCAGAAAGAAGCAGGGCTTAAAGCACGATCTAGCCTTGGCTCAAGGAAGCGTTCACAGTCACCACCATGATTGAGGGGAAGTTGACCCAGATGCAGGACGCATATGCGCAAAGGCAAGAGGGTGCCTCTCACAATGATGCATTACAACAAAGAACGGAGAAATGTGTGGTAGACGTCCGTGAAGCGAAGAAGTTGCTAGATGGACTTGACACAAAGATTACCACACCAGCTGAGTGACTCGGGACGAGTCACGTTGATTATGTTGGGGGCTTGTTGGGTAGCGGATCCCCCGCGTAACAGTTTTGGGGCTTAAAACCCACAATTTTGGGTAATGGTATTGTAAAGGCTCCAGGAAGTGTGTGGAGCACGAATTGTAATGAGTCAAGTCAAAGGGACGTCTGCCCTCAAATATTGTCATTTAATATAGAGTGGGTCGGCCTACCCATGGTCCGCAAACCATGGGAATGTATAAATAGATTGAGGCTCTAAGTGTAGAAGTCAACTTTGGTTAGTCTTGATCTCAAGTGATATGGGTTTTTAATGCGATATTTGCTCTGAGTCTGTAAGTCCGAGTCTTGGGTTGTAGAAGTAGAGGCTCTGTAGCTGTGCGCAGAGGCCTGGTAAAGTCTGCAGCTGTGTGCGTGGACCCTTACAGCTGAGTGCGTAGGGTGGAATTGGATTGTACTAGAACAAAAGGTTAATAAAAGATAAGTTGATTTTGGAATCTAGTGCATCTGATCTGTGTGTTTATGTTTCAGTTATATCCTTGCATCTCTTTACAGTTTATGATTACGTGCATTGCTTATAAAGGCTAAATGAGTAAATAAGAATAATGGGCCCACAAAATTAAGTCAGATCTATAATAATAACACCGTAAGGGTAAAGGATCTAGACAACACCTCTTCATGCTCTGTACAAAGCTACGTGAAGGTCAAACAGCTGCGCAGAGCAGTGCAAGTGCGCATGATTGGTTCGCGACCTTTCTAGACCTCATCAAGACATCCCTAGGGTGTGGAAACCTAATTCTAGCACCCTCCCATACTACCTCAGGTGAGACCTCAGTCCATGCTCCACGGACTGTTGCCAAAAGGGTCGGTAGTTTCGGGATTTGTTTGGCTAAAACACTTCTGAACCTAGGTTAGGCCCCAACAAGCCAACAATTTCTTCTTTCTACTACTCCATTTTGCTTAGGATTTCTAGAAACAAAGAGATCTCTCTTGAATCCATGCACTTTACAAAATTCATCAAATTATTTTGAAGTAAAATCTCCTTCTCTATTTGTTCTAAGGCATTTAATCTTTGATTCTTTCTCATTTTCTACTAGAGCTTTAAAATTTTTGAAACATTCAAAAGCTTTGGATTTGAATTTTATAAAGTATACCCACATCATTCTAGTATAGTCATCAATAAATGAAGCAAAATACATTTCTCCTTATAAAACTGGAGTTCTGGTTGGTCCACATAAATTTGCATGTATGATCTCCAAAGGTTTTGATGTAGAGAACTCCTTAGTCTTAAAACTGATTCTTGTTTGTTTTCCATGTTGACATGGTCCATAGACAACTTGATCCGCCTTGATGATTTTTGAAATTTCCCTTATTACATTAGTTTATGATATTGATCAATTTATCAAAGCTTATATGTCCCAATTGTTTGTGCCATAGCCAACTTTCATCTACTCGACTTACATAACATTTATTTTCTTGAATTTTGTTCAAAATGTATACATTATCTAGTGTTCTTATTCCTTTATCTATAATTTCACTTGAGTAGGAGCTCCTTATCTCACAATCTTTCGTACTAAAGACAACCTTGTGTCCTTGATAAAAAAAATTGGCTCACACTCAAAATATTATGTTTGAGTCCTTCCACCAACAATGCATTTTGGGCTTTTCCTTTTCCATCGATGAGAGCAATAGTTCCTTTTTGAACTATCTTGGTAGATCCACTTCCAAAAGACACATTTCCATATTTCTTGATTAAGGAGGTAAATTTATTTCGGTCACCTAACATGTCTCTTGAACATCCACTGTCTAGGAACCATTGATTTTCATTACTATGAGCACATAGGGCTAGGCCACATTTATCAATAGCGAGTCATCTTTTTGTAGATCTTCCCTTTTGAATGGACAATTTTGTTCATTGTGACCATAATCATTACATAATGAGAAATTTGGATCATACTTAGCCAGAGGATCAAAAGAGTGGTAAGTCTTGATTTTTCCTTGTTCTTTGAGGCCAAGTGGCTTGCTTTGTTGATTCTTATTCCTTGAAGCATTGTCCTTATGAGCCTTGCAATGCTTGGCTTGATGACCAAAGTTTTTACAATAAAAAAAAAACCAAGAAAGATTGTTTGGTACATGTTAGAATAGCCTTGACTTGAGGTAGTATTCTTCCTTGGAGTTGTCCTTCCTTCATTCCTTGGATTGATAAAGGTGAACTTTTGTTTTGGGTGACTAGAAATAATGTCAACATAGCTTCTTTGGATTTCCATATTCACGTTCTCCTTTGTACTTGATGATTCTCCTTTGAGACCAATCCCAAATCTGTCATATTGAGGTCTGTGAGTATTAAGTATGTTATCAAGTGTTTGAGAGCTTTTCAAACTCCTTTTAACTTTATCCAATTATTTTCTTAGCGAAACAATTTCAGTTTCACGTTTTTCGTAAATCTCTTCTTTCTCTTTTAGTTTATTGTTCAAGAAATCTTCCTTCCTTTTTGCTTCCTCTTTTTCTACTTTGAGAGGAATAATATTCTTTCATAATTTCTCATTTTATTCAATGGCATTCATTAGTAACTCATCCACGTTTACTTCGCCTTATTGTTTGAAGTCATCATCATTTTTAAATGCCATGAATAATACTTCTCTGCTTCCAACATAGTCATTTTCCTCATCTAACTCATCATCATTTCTTTTGTGAAAAGTGACATTTTAGTTGATTTCTTCTTGGTGATTATGAATTCATCTTCATCACAATTGTCTTGTTTGGAGAAGAAGTTCTTCTTGTTAAATTCTTTCTTTTTGAGCATACCCTTTTTATATTCTACCTCATCATCACTATCATATTTATGAGGACATTTTGCAGCATAGTGACATATCCTTCCACATTTAAAACAAATGAGAGGATACTTACCTTTTAGCTTGGGTCATTTTCTTATCTTTCTTACAAACTGTGCAAGTTTAGATTTAGTATCAGAGTCATCACCGCTGGTATTCCAATTCTTCCCCTTCCTTTTTTATTTTGAAGCTTTCAATGTTGCTTCCTTGGAATTTGGGATCCCTTTTCTCTTTTCATAAGCAATGAGAATTCCATGAAGTTCATCCATTTTTAAAGTATCCAAATCCTTCATTTCTTCTATCACACTTACCTTGGAGTCAAATCTATCTGGGAGAGATCTCAAGACCTTTTGAACAATTGTGCTTTCTTAAAAAAAAATTCTAAGCCTTTAAGTGAGTTGATGACTTCAGCTACTCGGAGAAAGAATGATGAAATATCTTCTTCGTCATCAATTTTAAGACTCTCAAATTGCCTTCTATGAGTTTGGAGCTTTGGCTTATTAACTTTGGAGTCCCCATCATATAAAGCAATGAGCTTGTCCCACATTTATTTTGCATAATCACAGCTCGTGGCTTTTGTGAATTCAGAGTCAGTGATTCCACTATTTATGGAATTTAATGATTTGGCATTTGAAATGTAATCTTTCCTTCCATCTTGATAAGTCATAAGAGTTTGAGGAGCTTTGTATTCATCCAAAACATATTGCCATACTTCAAGTCCAATGGACATTAAATAGTATGACATCCTTTTCTTCCAAAAACCAAAGTTTGTACCATCAAATAGGGGAATTTTTCCTGTCATATCCTGATTCTTCATTGTGACTTGTGAATCCTTCTTCCAGCTATTAGGCTGATAATGAAGAACCCAGCTCTGATACCAATTGTTGGAAATTCTGAGAGGGGGGTGAATCTGTATTTCTTTTCAATTGTTGTTTTTACGAGTTAGATTCTTCACAATTTAATCAGAGAAATGTATAATAATGATTTTATTAATTATAGAAAAGATTGAATACAATAAATGATGAATGTTTTCCAAGCACCAAATTGGACTTGATGAGGCTTTAACATCTAGGGCTTTGACCTTATCTTATCCTAGACTCTAACCTTGCGTTTAGGAGCACCAACTCCAAGGACACCAATCTTGTTGTTTTGTCTTCTTTTAATTGAAAATGCAAAATGTACTTACTTGGTTGACATCAATGCGATCACTTTAATGTGTGTTTGATTTCAATCTTCAAGGTCAACTTCATTTTTCCACTTGCTTTACTTCACTTAATCCATCACTACTTGTGTCACTACTGGCTACTTACTGAGGTGGAGAAATATACTATTGTCCAAAGTTTTATGCCAGAGATCATGGTCTCTAATGCATGCCATAGTTCCAGTCATATGAAACTTTCGCATCATCTTCACTGGACATTCCTTATCAGCATGCAACTATTTATGGTGCTCGAGGATACTTCAACAAATGTTTGATCTCCAATGCCTTTAGGAGCTACGAAGTTCTAAATCATTTCTCCACAACTACAAAAGTTCTGAAATGTCTCTCCACTGCTCAAATTTATGAATAGAATGATATAAAAGGTACGTATTACTTCAAATCAGTTTCTATTTTGTATATGAACCCACAGAAACTCCACCGAATAGGTCTGGGATGAGAACGTATTATGAGAAAATGGTAACCATCACAGATTACAAGTCCAAATACATGTCACATGTACGAGTTGTATCACTAATTTTAATTTACCCAGGTCTAAGCCTGTGTGTTATTATAGTTCCACATTCATCATAGCATCATGAGTAGAGAGCATCAACATCATTGGTTCGAGTAGTGACACTATGTCAACAGATCCACAGAGAAATCTGAGCCAACAATTCTGAAGCATTGTGTCAACAGATCCACAAAGAAATTTGAGCGAAAAGTTTTTTCGATGATCCAAGGTTTTGTTCTTTGAGGTCCGAGTTTGAGGTCCGAGGCGCAAAAGAATAACTTGGTCCGAAGTATATTTTTTGTGCTCTTTTAACCCTTATTAATCAGTGTTCATGAGATGTGAACCTTCTTCATTTGCTATGTGATTGTGTGTCAAATTTCTGGGTCAAAATGAGGTCAAGCGTCCTATATTTGTGGTGATTTTACAGTGAAACAACGAAGGGACATGACCCATAGGCAGGATGACATGAGAGGCTTAGCACAAGTCGATCAAGGACCCCTTCTACTAGGCTTCGTATTCATTGATAATATTAATTAAATGACATAATATTCTTCCCTCATGTTCTAGTCTCTTATTCCTAATCCTTAGATGAAATAAGACCAATTTTGAAGAGATCTTTTCTCCTTAACTACATAAGCCCTCTTTGATCTTCGTAGATAGGAAAATTTGTCACAAAGAAGAGATTAGGGTTAAGGTTGTTAAAACCTCTCCCCATGTTTTTATGTAATCTTTAATTATTGAAGGTTCCTGTTGTTGACATTTCTATTGTTTGAAGAGGTTTTTCTTTCTTCCTTTATTAATTTCATTGTTGTGTTGATGAATCTTGTTTAACATCTCACACTTTATTCTTACATATTTGAAAATTTGTTTTGGGATAATTATGGCATAAGTTTAGTTTTATCTTAAAATCCAATCTCTATTGTTCTAAATTTAACAAAACTACATAGCCCAATTGGATCACCACTACTCTTGGTAAATTCTACCACCATCTTATGAAAAATACCTAAAACATTTTATTACTAGGGTTTCCCCCTTTTGTCGAAAAGGAATTGGCCTATAGTTAGAGGAATAGTTCACAAGGTGATGGTGGGAAACCCTCCTAAGTTCCCCTAGGGTTGTAGTTTGTTAAACGACATGAATATATTTAATGTTTTGGTTTGAGGGTGACAATTTGTTGGCGTTATCGAGAACAAGATCCAGTACTAATTCAGTAGACATGCTAGACTAAAGTGATGAGACATTCCTTTTGAATATCTATGCTCTCATTTGGTAACTTCATCAAGGAATGAAGCATTGTTATAGGATTTTTAGTCGACAAGTTGTTTGTGGAGGTGAGAACAATCAACAATGTGTGAGGCATTTTTGAAGACTCACGTAGTGTTTCTACTGATATGAATGATGGTAATGTGTTTCAAAATTTCATATCAATTTTTCATTTTGAATATTTGGCAGTGAAACAATATGCCATCATTCCAAGAAAATTTGGATGTTTAATTGTTTTGTCTTTATACATTTTGGGTATTCCTACATATTCAAATTAGCTCTCTTCTAATATGGGTCGAGAAGATCTTCAAGTTTCATGGACAAATTGGCTCAACTACACTCTATATGACATCTTCCATCAAACTTTTCAGATCTTAATGTTGTCAATGAGTATCTCTTGATTAAAATCCTTATATTTACCTTTGGAAGATAATGTAGATCGATGTTAGGAAAAAAAGGTTGACTCCTTGTAGATTTATCTAGAAGCTACCCACTTATCCCTTGTTTCTTAAGGTTGTATTAATGATTTTTTCTGGTAACGTGAGAGATATATTGTTGGGGGATTTAGATTAGACTTTGCATGAAACTTTTGTAAGATATTAGGATGACAATGGGTTGTCTCATTCGTATTTCAAAGGTGGTGCATATACTATCCATATCCAACAGTGGATAGATTAGTCATGCAAAATTGCACATTAATGTTGGCATGATATTCATTTATATTATATCAAGAGTTCACTATATTTCAATTGCAAAGTGACCAATTCTCAAGCTTATTTTGTTGGATATTTTATGTAACATTATTTTGGTTTAGGATCACACGCAAGGGAAGATGTGACAAGTGCATTGGTTGTTTGATTTCACTTGTTATTACATCTTCCTATTATAGAGTGGGTAGGAAGAATAATATCAACGTTTGTAAGTAGTAGATTTATTTTATGTTATGCTTTATTCCCAGGTATTTTGGAACATAATGGGATTGAAGACGCTTTGTAGCATGTGAAGTTTCTGACCCATTCCATGATTAACAACAATCATTTTGATTCACCTTGCAAGTACATAATGTAGAGATTGTGTAGTTCTCTTGCACCTTGGGGGAGAGTGCAACCCCTACATAGAACTAGTGTTACCCATGGAAAATGCACAATTTATTTCAAATTTTCATGGGCACATTTTTGTTGCCGAGATAGTGAAAACCAATGGGAGCCTAAGTGATAGTTATAGGTTGTGAGGAGACACTTAGAAGCTATCATATATTATTCTATATTTCATAAGCATCATTATACTCATCATCCTAGGCAAGAATAAATGTGTAAAGGGGTGATCTTGGCTTGATGGAGGCATCGTTCAAGTTTGTTTAACATATTTGGAGGAGAGTTTCATTTTGGCGTCCTTTAGGGTTGAGGGCACATAGTTTGAGACCTTTTCTACATATTTGGAGATATCCTTGCATGATGAGATGTCATGTGGCATTATTGACATGGTTAAACCTTCAAATTAATAATAAATGCATTCTCTAAAAAAATTGTTTTGCTTTTGAAGAAGACAAGTGGACTTGAAGCCTCATCCAAAACCTTTTTAATTATATTTTATGAAGGGTTGAATCATCTTAGTGGAGGAAAAGGTGGATAAGGATCTTCTCGATATTTATTAATAATATTTTGATGCAAATTAGTTGCAAGAAAAGGCTATAAAAAGAGATCCATTCTCATTGTTAAAAGGCCTAGGTTGAAGATAAGAATTTCCCTCCTAAGTATTTCATTGAATATCTTTTGGGAAAATTGGAAGAAGTGCATTGGTTCAAGTTGAGGTTTCCTCATCCTTTATTCATTTCGTGGATTATTAGGATTTTGCAAGAATTGCCATTAGTTTGCTATTGTAATAACACTTGTTTATTGATGTTTTGATAATGGTAGCTGGAAATACATGATGTATTTATTTGGATTGTTGAAATCGACAATGTCTAGGGTCAATAATAAACACCTTGAAGATTGTTGGAAACTTGACTAAACTAAGAGTGGGGATGAATCAATTTAGTACATTCAAGGACATGAAATTTATGTTTAATTTTCCTTCAAATATTTATATGAACTTATTAACTAACAAGCAGAGAATCATATGAACAACAAATTTTACATATAACCAACATTTAACATGTAAATCACAACATAAAAATCAACATATAAAAGCAATCACATGTGGAAACCAAATACAAATGGAAACCCATAAAGGGAGAAAAGCACAAATATGTTCTTGTGATGTAAAAGCAAGCTCCTACTTCCTCTATTACATCAGCTTTTGGAGGTTCCAACCTATCTGTTGTTTTACAAGCTACAAATTGTTGGGAAGTTCCTACTCCCACTTACATAAATTTTTTGTAGCCTATTGTTGGATAATGTAACTAGTGTCGGTATTCATAATGAGAGATATTTATTAATAAATTTATTTCTATTATTTTATCAAGCATGTTATTCATGCTTTTGAAGTCAAAAGAATTCAAATTAATATGCATTTGAGTCATGATATTTGACATTTGAAAAGATAGAAAAATATTTTTATTTTGGTCAATTATAGATATTCAAAAAAGTTTAGGTCGACCATATCTCATTCAAGTCAGTTTGTGTGGCTAATTAACACCTCATGATCAACTATTAATAGAAACCTACTCGATCTCTTTTAAGGAGAATAAAATAAGACTAAAATAGTTCGATCGCTATAGAAAATAAAAAAGCAAGACAAATCAAGTTTTTTTTTTTTTAAAGGTTCGGCTGCTATATTAGATTCTGAAAAAATTCCAGGAGTTCAGTCTCCTCTGATACATGATATGCCATTGTTTGTCCTGATCAAGGGGTTTACAAAACAGAACTACCTCCTTGATCCTTGCTTTGCTACTCTTGCTACTGCCTAGTATTGTGCTACTGTAGCTTCTTATAAATGAAAATAACAAAAAGATGCATTTACAATACATTTAATCTATCATAATGTGCTGGATGTGTCTCGCTGTAGATTCTTCTGGCTGATTGTCTCTTGCTTCCTGCTTAACACTAGAAGAGCTGGTGGCAACTACATTTCTCTTATCCATCATATACTTGAGAATGGAGATGGATTCCTCTGCCTGAGCACAGCGATTAGAGAGCTGCCTAAACTGCTCTTGAAGGGATGATGCTCTGTGCATAAACAACTGTATCTCCGCCTTATATTTGTCATTCATGAGACGGTTTTGTTCATGGAATCTTCGGTTCTGCTCTTCAAGACGTCGATCATGTTCTTCCAATCTTGTTTCCAGGAGCTTTTTCTTCTCATCTAGGACAGTCTGTTGTGTCCTAATCTCCTCTAGTTCTGCCTGCAAGTCTGCACAGTGCAGGCAATCCTCGCTACGCGCCATTTTTGGAGTGGAGGTGCGGTAGGTGAAATTACAGAAGACAGGAGCGCGGTAGGTAAAAAATTTAAGAGCGTTTTGAGAGGGGATGTCAGGATCAAACAACTTATTGTAATGGGCGGGAGTTTGAAGATAAGAGACCGCGAATGTTATCCGCTCTGTCTTGTTTGGATAATGGGTGCTGAGGGAGGAATGTCAACAGAGAGAGTTCGATGAGGGGGTAATGAAGCTTGAAGGGAGTTGCTGCAAAGGAGATAAAGATAAGAGAGCTGGGAGGTTGGCTAGAGGGAAAGCAACTGCACTGGTCCGTGCTTTAGAAAACCTGATTGACACAGAGAATCTGGTTAGCATAAATTGTTCTAGAAATTGAAAGAGAAATACCAGAGTAGAGTCGTGCCGGGATGAGAGTAATTTCTTCAGGTCGCTTTGAGAAGACTCGCGCGCTTCCAGAAAGACCTTCCTCGCAGTGCCTTTGTTGCCAAGTGAATGATGATGAGTGTTGAGATGAGAGCAGTGAGACGAATTTATAGGCTGGAGCGGGCTGAGATCAGATTCCCGAGAGAAGTCCTGATTCACGAGAAGGGTACGGGCCTGAACAAAATCCTTCATCATTGATCCATATCTGCTAGCATCGGCGTTGAGGTGATTGCTGCTGCTTGGGATCGAGTGAACCTGCTTTTCAATGCTGAGATTGCAGTAGAGCGTCCTGTTCCTCAGGCGTCCTTGACCTTCGCACGCTTGTTTGACCAAGCAGTGCAAGGCGTTGCGTTTTTGGTTTTTCTTCATGGAATGGGGTGAAAACCGTCAATGGCATTGCATCTTAGTGCACCCGTCATTCTTCCACAAGCATTATTCGCTCTTGTGTCTACCTATTTATTAAAGATTCGAAGGACATGGTAGAATTGGATGTCTTCAAAATTTTTGAGAAAGATCTTGATGCGATTTATGAGCTGTTGAAGGTTGCAGTTGGGAGAGCTCTGATTGTGGATCATTAATCGGATTATGATTGCAGAGTCCCCAAAAACCATGGCCCTTTTAATTCCCAGCTTCTTTAGTTGAAGAAGTCCTTGGTATAAGGCTAATGCCTCTGAATTTTATTGGTTCTTTCTCCTAGACTCCATTCATAACTGCAGATGTTGTCCCCTGCTTCGTTCACAATTACTCCTCCCGCTCCTGCTTGGCCTGGGTTCGATTTAGAAGCTCCGTCAAAATATAGTGTTGTGCAGTTGCTGCTCTGTGTCCACCTCTTAAATTCCTGAGCTGAAAGCCTGATTTCCCAATCCTTTGTTTGAGTGTGCTGGGGTCTGTCGATCATTTGATTCCCCTGTTTTTGCCCTGGTATTTCTAAGATGTAACTAATGACAACTCTTTCCTCCACTGTATAATCCTCTGCTTGAATTTTCCCCGTGTGTTTAACTGCTATTGCCTCCTGAGCCAAGATGTGTGCTTTGCTACATGTAATTCGAACATTGGGCTCTTTATTTTGGAATTTTTTTTTGTTCCTGGATAGCCAAATTCTCCATAATAGAGAATGAGGAATAGAGTCCCAAATTCTTTTCACAAGCCTGCTCCTTTTTTCCTTCCAAGGGCAGCTTTTTTTCCATTCCTACAATGCCTCAACAATGTTTTGCTGAGGTTGCCAATCTATATTGCACAGGGAAGACTTTTTTGCCCAGCATCTTCTGGCGAAGGGAAAGTCTATGAATAAATGGAGCAATGTTTCCTCTGCTGAGCAGCAATTAGGACATCTGGATGGGCCATTGATCCCTCTCTTGCTTAGATTCTCTGCAGTGAGGACTTTTCCTTTTAATAGCAGCCATGTGAAAAATTTTATTTTTGGTATGGCCTCTGATTTCCAGATTATTTTCCAGTGATTCCAGATGGGTATCTGATATGTGTTATTGCAGATATGTTGATGACCTGACTTGATGGTATAGCTTGATCCTGAAGGATCCCAACGGAGCCCATCAACTGCATCTTTTTTGACTGGGGCTCTATTGTGAAGGTGAGCTTTGAAGGTGATGAAGCTCGCTTCCAGGGCTGTTGGGATATCCAGAAAAGCCCAATCTGTCCAGGCATGAGAGTCTGGGTCCCAATTCGAGATTTTTCCAAGCCTATGGATGCCTTTGCTGTTGAGAAAGTGAATGATGGGGAGAGCTTCTTCAATAGTGTTTAATGGCTGAAGTCCCATAATATTATCAGTAGCAAAGTCTATACTGCCCCCTCCCCCAGGGATTTTTGATGTGTTTTTCCTAAGGATTTGGACTGCTTTCTTGCATAGATGCCAAATTTTGGAGGAGTCCCTATTGGGGATGCTGTCTTCAAGTAGCCTTTGTCTTGAATTATTGAGATATTTGCTTTCCATGACTTGCTTCCACCATGCTGTTGGTCCATTGGTTAGCCTCCAAGCCATTTTAATCCCAAAGGCTAGATTGAGAATTTTTGGAGCTCTTATTCCAAAGCCTCCTCTATCCTGAGATTGGATTACATTTTTCCAACTGACCAGGTTGAATCTATTCTTTTCTTTTTTCCTCCCTTGCCACAGGAAGTTTCGAAGGGCAACTTCCAGTTTATGGTGAAAGATAGCAGGGGCTTGATAAAGAGTGAATCCATAGAGGGGAAGGGAGGTTATACCTGATTTGAGTAGAATAAGTCTGCCCTCTAGATTGAGCCAATGTGTTCCCCATTGCTGTACTTTCCTTTTGACTTTATCTATTATTTCATTCCATGTCTTTGCTTTTAATGGTCCCAGACTCACTGGCATCCCTAGATAGGAGAAATGATCCCATTTCGTTTTGTATGTGACTCCAAAAATATTGGCGATGTTGTGGGCTGTTTGATTGGAGATGTTCCAACCATATACACAACTTTTGTGGAAATTAACAGCTCCCCCTGAATAGTCCATGTATTGGTCAAGGGGGGTCTTGAAGCGCCTTGCTATGGTGGTAGAGGCCCCTCCAATCAAAAGAGTATCATCAGAAAATTGAGAATGGTTGATGTTCTTTACTCCATTCCCGAATTTAATGCCAGTTATGAGGCCGACTCTTCGATTATGATCCAAGGCTTTGCTGAAGTATTTTGCCATAAGAATAAAAAGATAGGGAGATAGAGGACAGCCTTGCCTTAGTCCTCTAGAGGATTGAAAGGCTTCACAGGGACGACCATTAATCAAGGGTGATATCCAAGGCCCAGATATACAAGCAGCTATGGTGTTGATGAATAGAGAATTAAAGCCCATTTTTTTCAGGACAGCAAACAAAAAGGAATGCCTTACCCGGTCAACGGCATTAGCCAAGTCAAGTTTGAGCACAAATCCTTTCTCTTGTCTTGAAGTGCTGGAGTGGATGGCTTCTTGGACCAAGGTTATGGTGTCATGAATTTGCCTATTGGACAGAAAGCCACCTTGATTTTCAGATATCAAGGACGGGAGGAGAGGCTTAAGTCTCGTAGCTATGATTTTCGTGAAAATCTTGTATGAAGAGTTGCATAATAAAATTGGCCGAAACCTGGAGAATGAGGTGGGTCAATTTTCTTTGGGGATGAGAGTAAGGAAAGTAGAGTTGGTAAAGCCTCCCATCTTCCCTTTCCTTTGTATTCCTCTTAGCATTTTTGCAAGATCCTTTTTTATCAGCTGCCAATAATCCCTGTAAAAACTGATGGGGAATCCATCTGGCCCAGGTGATTTGTCTGGCTGCAAGGTCCAGATTGCTTTTCTAATCTCTTCCTCTTCGATGTCCCGATTTAGTGTATCATTTATTTCCTGAGTTATGCCTTTGGGAAGATATTGTAGCAAATCTGAATAATCTCTTTCTTCTTGGATTTCAGTTAGAAGGCTCCTGAAATGGGAGGAGGCTGCCCTCTTGATATCTTCTTGATTATTATAATTTTTTCCTTCACTGTCATTGATAGCTCTAACGTTGTTCCTTGTCCTTCTAGCTGTAGTTTGCTTGTGGAAGTATGCTGTATTTTTATCTCCTTCTTTCAGCCATAACTGTCGAGATTTAATCCTCCATTTTATCTCTTCTTCTCTGCTGATGTGCATGAGCTGTCCCTGAATTTCCCATTCCTGATTTTTGAGTTGTTGGGAGAGTCCTTGGTTTTCTATTTGAGTCTGTACTTCCTCCAGAGCTTGCTTTATTTTTTTTTTGTTTTTCCTGGCTCCTGATAACTGGTTTTTGCCCAATCTTTGAGCGCTCTTCTAATGTTCCTGATTTTTGTTTCCCAAATATGACTGGGTGATCCCTCTACGTGCTGTTTCCAGGTTGTCTGTATAATTGCCCTAGCTGAAGAGTTGTATCTCCATAACGGGTTGTACTTGAAGGGGATTGGCCCCAAATGGTGATGAGGTTCCATCGTGAGGAGAATGGGATAGTGATCTGAAACAGAGGAGCTGAGAATATTAGTGTGTCCAACAGCAAAGGAGGAGAGAAGGGAGATATTTACCAAAAATCTATCCAAGCACTCCATAATGTTGCTTGCTCCCAGCCTTTGATTGCTCCATGTGTATTTTCGGTTTTTTTGGATGATGTCCACCATTTCATGCTCCTACATTATTTCCTCCAGCTAGCTTCTGAAGGGATTGTGCATGAAGTTGCCTCCTCTTTTTTCGTTCACATGGAGTATTAAATTGAAATCTCCAGCTATTATGATGTTGGAAGTTTGTTCGCTGTCAATGCTTTCCTTTAGTTCTTTCCATCACAGCTCCTTTTCTCTCTAATGGTTGGGTGTGTAGACGTTATATATGACGAGATCACGGCTCTCTTCTTTGCTGTTCAGATTGGTCCTTATCCAATTTTGATTGATTATGGTTGAATCGCAGTCCCATTGTTGGCTGTTCTACATGGTTACTATTCCTCCTGATGCTCCTCTGGAGCTGCTAATGGCACCTGAGTATTGCCTTTGGGTATCTATGATTTTTTGCATTTCATATTGATTTTGCTTGGTCTCTTGAATCAACAGGATTTCAGGTCTTTCATTATAAAGAAGATCTCTTAGGGCAATTGTTTTGGAGGGGTGCCCCAGGCCCCTGCCATTCCAGGAGAGGACTTTCATCATGGGGCGTTCGAGCGGGGAGGTGATCGCCTATCGAAGTCTTTCCCTGCTGTTTCCTTTTCCTGATGTCCTGTTATGAAGAATTCCATTAGGGTTTGGAATCCAAGGGCTATGTCCTTTTGGGTGCTTTCTTCTCGGTGTTGCTTAGCTGATTTCCTTCCTGGGCCAGGCTTCTTGTGGAGATCGCTTGATGTGCCAATTTCTTTAGAGGAGCTTCTGGTGGATCTGGGGGGAGGAGCCTCTATGGAAGGTTGGGAGGGGAGCGAAGAAGTCAGAGGAGGGTCTGGCAGATCCAATGAGGGCTGATCAGGTAAAGGGTCTTCTGATGCAAGAATCAAAAAGGGGTTGGAGGATGATGGGATAGGCGGATCCTGAGAGGGGCCCGAAGGGTTAGATGAGGGGGAAGGAGGGTGCTGGGAAGAAGATCCAGGCATCTCAGAATTTGAGTCAGGTTTAGTAGGAGGAGTTGATTTCTTTTTTTTAACAGTCTCCCATTTCCCTCCTTGATCTTCAGTTTCGAGATTAGTTACCTTAGTACACCTATTGGCAAATTGCCCATATTCATGACATACCTTGCATTTGAAGGGGATCTGCTCGTAATCCAGCTGTTGTATGTAACTCCAATCGTCCACCTTGAGCTTGATGGCTTCCGGCAGTCCTTTTCCTAGATCCACTTCCACGCATATCCTTGCACAGGCCTGCATGTTGTCCGTAGGTTCGCTTCTGTCGATGTATTTCCCTACCGCGTTCCCTATTGCTTTGATCGAGTCATCTCCCCAGCAATGCAAAGGCAAATGAGGAAGACGGACCCATACTGGGACTGCGTTGGGGATGTCCAGTTCTAGATCAAAGTCAGGAGTCCACTTGTTAAGGTAAAGCCCTCGGGAGTCCATGAAGTAGGGACCATTTCTGAATATGAGATCCTTATCTGCTTTGGATTCGAAGTGAAAGGTATAATAGCCTTTTCCACAGAAGCGAATTGAAATTTTCCCTGGGATTTTATCAGACCAGTTCC
>APFE030718605.1:0-16872 GCA_000404065.3 Pinus taeda | reverse complement strand
CTTCCGATCTAAAATTCGTGAGAACGAAGTATTTCTTGTACAGAGATCGACTGTATGGGCATTCACCGGATATCTCACCTTCCAAAGGAAGGATGAATCCAGAGGCTACCTGGCCCGATTACAGGCTCTGCCTGAGAAATAGAATGTAGTCACTTCCTGAATAGTAGATCTGATGATCAACACCTCTGATACCATGTAGAAATTTTGAATAATTTAACACATATTCAACAGAGATTATCCTGATCATGTACTATTGCGGAAAACATACACAATACATAAGCTCCTCTACGTTGATCATCAATATAGCAGCATCAATAACAATAAAACATCAAGAGCATTCACACATTAACACAGTATGTATCCCGGGGAAAGCATCTCGCTAAAAACCCCAACTATCTGTATATTAATGATTGAGTCATGTAACATTACACAGCATAATACTTCTCACAAGTATCTCCACTCTGTTACACACAATACAGCTCAGATCTGAATCAATCACTGGCTCAAATCTCCTTCGCTGCTTGCCTGCCTCCGCTGCTCAATACCTGCTCAAGAACTGATGATAATTCCAAGGCAGCCACGTCTTTCCTTGGCTAAATCACGTATTTCAAGCTACAATCACGTGGGCAAACTCATTGGCATACTCAATCCCCTGATTTGTGCAAGATCTGGTGCACAACTATAGTCACAACTGATAGCAATCTGATTCTCTAACACCTGTCCCTGCTGAACTGAACATGCACTGACATGCAACTGAGTTAACTGATGTATTCATTAGTTGTATTATGAGTTAATAACTTGTGAATTAATTAATAACTAATTCACCCAACTCATCTCTAGTCTATTTGCCAGTTAGACTAAATACAACCAGTTTAACAAAGCTAAACTGAACACAACTCCATCAACTGCACCTCCAGTCCACTAAACTCAACTCACTTGAGTTCTAACTGAAGTCCTGCATGCAAATATTAGTCATCCCATAGGTAACCACGTATTTCCTTCTGGGATCTGCATGTACCACATCCGTAGCTCATCCTGAAGTGCTCCAAGAGAATAAGACAAAGTTTATAGTCTAAATATTATTATGAGCTAATAATATTTGACTGTTCTATATTTAGACTGAGCAGTCACTCCGCTGTGGTGTCACTCTGCTGTGGTCTAAAAATAGAAGTCCATCTATTTTTTCCAACTTGATCAATCATCCATAAACAGCAACCTGCAATCCATAGACATGATCCATATGTCTAAAAATAGACATAGTCTAAAAATAGACTTGTGCCAAAAATAGCATGCGGGCCCACTTAGTGAAGGCGACTCTTTTCACTAAACTCCATCATCTTGTTGCAATCTCAACAAATAGATCCAAGTTAAGCAATTCACAAGATATTGTTATTACTTCTACTATCAACCTTAAGACTTAAGTTATGTATAGCAACCCATACTTAGCCTAAGTCAATTATTGACTTGTCCATGGTTCTCGAAGGACTAGAATAAGACCTCCACCATAGATTCTGTAATTTTAACTCCTTGTCCACAGGTCTGGTATACCATAGTAATGAGGCTAGTGATTTTGAGCTCCATATTTCCACAAATTTGTCCCCCACACGTGGGTGCACTAGATCTGAACTTGAATCTTTCCAAATGTTGTAGCTTGGAACTTGAAAGGGTTTTTTGTAAGTATGTCCAAGCCAATTTAGGTGACTTTGCTCCCACAGATTTACCACAGTTTCACAAAGATTATCACAGGTCTGAAGCTTTTGAGCACAGGACTAAGGTAAGGTGTAGTTTGTAGTCAAAGGTCCAAGGCCTTGTTACATGTTCTCTATCAAAAAAAATTTGTACTAAGTTCGAGTTGTTTACCACATGACTTCACTCAAAAAACTAAGTTGTATGAGTGTGACTACCTGCTAGTCCGAGTTGAGTTGTTTCCCTCCACAGGTGGATATCTTCCTGAGGTCCGAGCTTGACAAGCATGTTTGGATCTCTTTGAGTTTCCAAAAGTGGTTTATAACCCAACCAATGTCCTCTCAACCTCCTTCCTGCAAATTTCAAACCTCTGTACTGTGCTTCCTTCCTACAATTTTTAGATTCCAATAGCTTCTTCCTCCAATTTTCATATTTCTGAGATTTCAGTATGAGTAGAATTCTGTAATTTTCGATTCTCCTTTTATTTGTATGCTTATCGCTATTAGTTCGTGAGATGTGAATTTTTTTGTGTTCCTATGATGACCTTCACCAAATTGCTGGCTTGAAATGAAGTGTTTCAACTTGTATTTATACTGATTTTGAGTTATAACGAATATTCACGTCTATTGGAGGAGAGGCTGACATGTATAGGAGGCTTAGGTTGGCTAACATCAAATAACATAATGTGTTAACTTAAAAAATCATTTTTTCTCAACCTACAAGGAGTTAGAGGGTGAGCCATAGATCATTGGAAAGGGGAAATTGTCTTCTACATGTTGGTCCATTTTCATCCTTGAATGAGGTCATTTTTCTACCAATACAAATATGTTTTGTGAAACTTTCATAATTATTTCATTTCAGACAGTCTTTAGGATTTTATGTCTAGGTCTCCTTCTTCATAGATTTTAGGACTTCATTCTAGGGCAAACCATGTAGCTAATAAATATCACTTCATAGGAGGTTTTCATGCATACATGGAAAAGGCTCCTTCATTCATCAACAATCTAGGGTTTTCCTGAGGTTAGGGCAACGTCACATTGAAGAGTTATTCATGCGTCGCAATAATATTTGTCATCTCCGATAATTCCATGTTGACATCAATGACAAATTTTACCAACAATCTCCCCCTCTGTAATTGGTGGAAATATTCTTGCCCTTTCAATAATTTCTCCCCCTTTGACATCAATGGAAAATGGGGTCCCCAAGTACTCCCCCTATCAAATTTCTTCTTGAGATGTTGTTGCATGGTATTTTCTTCATTAGTGATAATTCTCCATGATAGATATGTTACTCCTCATGTCATGGTGCTCCTTATTCTCGAAATGTGATACATGATAGATGCGTTTGCATTTATTCATGTGAGGAACCAACTCCCCTTACTTGCATAAAATCCTCTAGCTCTTCTTCTTGCTCAAGACAAGAAAGAGTGTTGCCTTCTAATCAAGTGGAAAACATCTTCACAGTATCATGATTTTCTTCAATGGAATTACTGCAGAGAGATGATATATCAAGAGATGATTTTACATGTATGACTCATCAAGAGTTTCATAGGGCTCTTCACAGATATATTATGTAAGAACAATCAAGAATCACAAGCACCCCTTAATAGTATACATGGTCTTCTTCTTGGCACAATTTCATCATCAAAACTTGAAATATCATATCTGCCAAAGATGTATTCATCAAATCAACATGTGTTGTTGGTTGGAGTGTTGAAGAGAATTTCAGATCCAATTTTATTCCTTCTCCATACTTGTGTAAGTTTCTTTTCTTTCTTGGTAGCGACATTTTTAGCTTGTTTAGGGACCCAAGTCAAGTTACAATGATGAGCCATATGTCCAACCTTATGACAATTGAAGCATTCCATATTTTTCATGAATGAGGAATCATGAATTCTTCTTGCATAGTTGCTTCTACGGCGGTAATGCGGACCATTATATTTGTCCACGTGGTATGCCCTACAATTCTTTTCCATATGCCCAAAATTTTTACAAGAATAACAATAACCAAAAAATATACTTTGATACTTGGAGGATGGAGATTTCCTTGATGTGCTTCTAAATTCATTATGTCTTGGGATCCTTGTTGGGTTGTCTTATATTCTTTCCATGACTAGCTGACGTAGTTAACTGGGGGGTTAGAGGGGGGATAGAGCCCCCCCTTCATTGCGCAGTGGGGGAGTCAGAGTATCGCCCCCCCTCTTTAAGGGGTTTGAGGGGGGGTGGTAGCCCCTTTTACGGGGTTTAGGGCAGTGCCCTGGGGAAAAAAATTTTGAACCCTATATTAGGTTGGGCAGACCTACCTATGGTTTTGCGCATGGTTTTTGCACATGGTTTTGGACCCGATGGTTTTCGGTTGATGGTTTTGGACGTGATGGTTTACAGTCCATGGTATTGGATGCTTCAGCATGTACAAATATGTATTGTAACATTGAAAGGAATATAATGAAAAATCAAGCTCGTATTCTTGGTTTTCGAATCCAGGGGAAAATCTTTGTGTATATGTGTTTGATGTGTTATTGTTATAGATATTTTTGGGCACTGCAACCCAAATCATACATGTCCATAAACCAAGGGCTTCTAAGTCCGTAAAAGTGTTGCTTCATACCTTAAAGGAACAAGTTCAGCTGATTACATCATCTCCCAGAAGTTCTCCACAGAAAACTGGTCAATACTGGACCATATAGAATACCCAGTGTAGAGGGTGCGATGCATCTCACCCACTCAATGTAAAGGGTGTGATGCATACTCGAAAGCCATTCTATAGGGTGCGATGGGCGAGAGTAGGCAAATGGCAGAGATAGCTTGTAAGGTGGATAATCATGGAATCTTCCATAAACTTCTCCTGTGACACTTGCCTCTTTGAATTCACCTAGGGATGAGTAAGATATCATCAATCTCCAAGTGGAATCAAGAACTATCAGAGAGAAGACACTAATCAAAATCCCAATAGTTGAATCACCCCCTTACAATCATCTATATATGGATCCCTCATCACAGAGATCCAAAGGATGGAATCTTGTATCTTGTAAGGAAGTGTTGTTGGTTTCCTGGTGCAACATCATAGTGTTGGGTGATCTAAGCTATTCATGAGGTGAAGAAGGGCTTTCATGTTGAGAGGATGACATTAAGTCAGAACAATTGGTTGTAATCCTCTTTTCTATTATTGATATTAATAAAGCTATTCAAGTTTTCCTCCACATTCTTGTATGTTTGATGATATATGCATTTATGTGGTCAATATATATATGGTCCTATATTGTTTATGATTGTAGATCTTTGTTCTTCGATAGTGTTATGCTGCTTTGACCACAGGTGCTCTTTGAAGCTGGGTAAACGAAGGAAGAGCGGCAAGGATCTGCCAGAAGAGAGAGGAACCAAGCAAGGAACCAAGCGCAAGACTGAGGTTGGTGTCCTTTGTTCCCCTTTTATCTACTTCTCATAAAGGAAAGTGAAAGTAGTTTTAGTTTGTTTGTTTCTGAGATAGCTACCAGTCTTAGTGGGACTAGCAGATCTGAGTGGACACTAGATTTCCTGATAACAAAATGGTGACTCCACTGGGGAGCGAATAGATTGTTTGCTTGTATATATTTGTTTGTTTTATAAACTTACAAACGGAGCCTGAAGTCAAGCCAGCTAGCCTTCGAACTGCATTTTCTATGCAAGTGCAAAGTAGATCAATGCTGCTTTAGTCTATCTTTGGGTTTTTTTTTATAAACTGAACAATCGCTTTGCGAACATTCTAATTGCCCTGGTGGTGGCTCTAGTAACCTCATTAGATCAACCCCTGTGATTTATATTTACTGAACATCACTTGCTCGGCCTAAATCCCTGAGCTGAGCTGCAAATTGTGACTAAGGATCAAGTTGAAGTCTCGTCCCTAGACCATCGCACCTTCTACTGTAGGTAATTTGGATGCATTGCACCTCTCGTGTGCAGTAGGTGCCCTGCATCGCACTTTCCCTATGTTACAGGTGCGCTGATCAGAAAAGACCTTTTCTGCCTCCAAATTTTGGTTATTTGTTCGTTCTCTTAAGCTCTGTTCGGGAGTTTGTTGTCTGTGATTAGTACACCTCTGTGGAAACCCCCTTCCTTTCCATCATTTTGCCTCCATTGTGCAAAGAACTGTAAATGTTTTTGTGTATTGTGTGCCATTTTCAGTTCTCTTTTACAAAGAAGTAGCGTAATCGAACTGTTGTTTCTTGATTTGGAAGTGTTGCAAGTGTCGTGTTCAGTCGTAGAAAAGAATCCTATTGTTCTTCATGGTCGATTATACTGTTACTCTTGTATTTTATTTGAATTAGTAGTTTTTCAAGTGTCGAAAGCAGTTTTCAATTCAAAATCGCAAAGTGTCATCATTATCTTCCTTTCGTATTTTGAAGAAAAATTGTTAGTACTGTCATTTTGAAAAGATAATTCAGATTTGTACTTAGCATTATTCTTGTCATTCACATATCAACAAGGCTGAAAAGAAATAGATGCATGTGCATTTGCATTTAGGCTGCTTGTTGGTTTGATTTAGGATAGTGCATCTACTATGTGCTCTGTGCTCTATGTTGAAAGAATATCATTTCTCTTTCCTTAGTAGCGAGGATTTTCATTGCAGAAAGAAGATTAAACGATTGTTTATCATCTTATATTGAATTTTAGGAATTATATATCTACATCACGCGGTGAACCTAAAAGGAAAATTTCTTAAGCAATATCAACTGTAAAATAAATTCAATGAACATAAAAATGCTTTGTAACCTAACGCACAACATTTAGAAGTCTAGGCTAGAGACGTATTCCTACATCGTAAAGCCTGGTAAAGCCTGGTTAGGTGATTCCTCCTCTTTGAGACGACAAGTGCCAGTACGGACTTGTGCTCCCACGTACCGTCGAGTATATATTGGGAGACCAAAATAGGCTATATCCTTTATCCTTAGGAAGCCGTGTCTACTGCCCTGTCAATCGCAATGCACTGAACATAGCATTCAGGAATATTGACTGTTGTACTGTAAAAATTATTCTGCAGTTTTGCGATTGGTTTGGTAATCCCTCTGTCTAGATTTCCAGAGTAGTCTCTTTCATTCCTTTTTAGACTCCTTAAAGGAAACGGTCCATCTGAGTACTTGTCACTTCAGGCTCATTAAAAATCGAAGGCGACTAGAGCCATCTTTTGTTTTTTATCAACTCTTAAAAATTGAAAAAACAAGTTGTGCCAAAGCATCTAAAATTCATTTAATTCAGAATCATTTTCCCCTCTTATTTTGAGTTGATCAAGTAATCCACAATCGTGGAAGAAAGTCAATCAAAACCCCATCGTTCGCGGAGGCTTACGAGTCAATCGTCGTTGACTCTGAAAACGAAACTATTCTGGACAAAGCGAACTCATTTCACTGGATCAAAGTCCCCTAGGTTGGTTGGAGCAAGTACCTCGACATCCTTAGAGACTTCGGTTACTCCAAAAATTTCTGGTATCCCTGCCTCTACAGAAGAAATTCTGCAGCCATGAAAGGACATTACAACTGATCCTAGTGTGACGGTAAACACTTCTATTCCCGAACCGGCTCCATTTACATCTGATTCGAAAGGTGTTATTCCACAAACATCAGCCATTGTAGAACCTATCCCTTCTTCGGCACCATAAATATTTTACAGACCTGACGGTCTACCTCTTCCACCTGGATTGATTACCATAGAAGAGATTTTGGAGGATCCTCCATCTAACGCTCCATCGCAATTTCGAGCTGGGATCACCCTATATCCTTCTTCATCAGAATTTAGTCTCTCGCCATCGAAAGTTCCTGAAGAATCACTGAGGAATCTTTTGGATAGACTAAATATGTCTGAACAACCGTCGACATCTAGGACTATGTCATCAAACACAACAGCGGCAGAACTATCTACTGCTACTCCGACAATGTTCGCCGACGTACCATCTGTCCCAACTAGCTCTTAATCACTAGATGGAGTCCATCCAGGGGCAGTTGATAGTATGGAATGTTCCCGTTTGTTTTTCCAGAATAATATTTGGAATCTCTTATGTTGAGTCTCAACAAATTGATGCTTCATAGTGTCAAGTTGGGCAGTTCGGTCCCCAAAGGCAAATCATTCCTTTGAGCACTAGGTTACTGCCATATGGAGGGCAGTATACCCTTTCATTGTCTCCACTGGGAGAACAACCATACGAGAGTTCACAATAGAATTCACGTTATGCTAGAATTATATCTAGCGGTTGGGCACCAATACTGCCTCAACAACCAAGAGTTGTATACTCGATGCAACAAAGTTTACCTGTGTCAAATATCCCCACTACGTCGGCCATCATGACGGTGTCGTAAGTACAAGCGTTTCCTGTTGTATGCCAACCTCAGGTTTCTTAGGTCGTAATACAACAACCTCTTGTCCCTGCAACGCAACCATAATTACCGACTAATGGAATGACTGAGGTTCAAACAGGGACCATTACCCCACATCTTGGTCATACAGTCAGTACTGGGAAACAGCTCATGGCTTCACAACCATGGCTAGTACAATACCAACAACCACAATTCCAACAAGCTTACGAAGGATCTGAGCAACAAGTATTTGCAAGTAATGGGCAACCGTATATTCAAAACGGTCAACATCAATCATATCATAATGGTTATGCCCAACAACCTTACCAAAGTTACCATCATCAAATTCATTATGCTGGTATGCAAAGACCAACTACTCAGGCGATCCCATCTTATCCTGGGTATGCTTCGTCGAGCCTGAATGAATAGTTGCCTTTTGTGGCAACTTTAGAGTTACCAGATCTGAATCGACTAACGAACGATCCAATTTCTTATGCCCCTTGGTGGCCAACAATTCCTCATAAACTTCCGTCAGATATTCCTAAATTTAATGGAAATCCAGGTGAAGACCCGTCGAATCATGTGATGAATTTTCATCTGTGGTGTTCATTAAACACTCTCAACGATGATTCGATCAGGCTTCACCTTTTTCAACGAACGTTAACTGGTCTGGAAGCAAAATGGTATATAAAATTGCCTAGAGCTTTGTTTGACAACTTCAGTACCCTAGCCACAACCGTTTTAACCCATTTTTAGTTACCCATAAGGTAAGAAATGGGAATAGAGCTTCTTACGAATTTCAAACAAATGACGACCACTCACATATCTAATCATATTCATGAGTGGCAACGTTGTCGTAGAATGGTAAGAACATATGTTCCTGATCAGCTATTGGTTGAATGGTTTATTAAGTCATTGTTACCTTCTATTACGAAAGATGTGTCAAAGGGAGGATTCGCCACTGAAGAGGAAGTTATTGCTCATGCACAATATCTAGACTTGATATATACACAGTCTGGCATGCTCTATGATAAAATCCATAATGCTCCTAGACTAGAATTTTCCGTTCCTCCCCCCTAAATCAAACAAAGACACTCATGCCGGTGATGGCGTGATAGGTGCGACTAGCATGAAAGCCGTAAAGGTTACGTCAAAGAAATCCTATATGGTTTCAAGTCAAAATGCAAATGAAGAACTTCTCACCTCAGAAGTAAATGCCGTGTCAACTGACAAAGGCAAAGAAACCAAGCACCCAGGAGGAAAGAAGAAAAAGAAAGGGAAGAAGAAGAATAGGAGGAGTCGTCTCCTGAAAAATCTTCTGCAAACCCTTCCAGAGATAGGAAACCAATTCATCCTTGCTTTATATGTGATGAGGATCATTGGACAATAGAGTGTGCATATAAAGTTGAGCTAAGAATATTCTTCAAGAGTTCAAAAACCTCGGCGGTATTGACTGATCCATTTCCGAACCTAGGAACAAATCTGTTTGCTAGCGACAATGCTTCCTCATCCCAAGTGCTAATGTTGTCAGTTTCGAAGCAACTAAATGATGCTTTGATATCAATAAGGAATAAATATTAGGGGAATCCACAGATGTTGAACAACAAGGACAATGATCAACGTAGTGTTCGACAACAACTTCAACCGAAGTTGTGCCACCCATCACTCCTGAACTAACGATAAAACCGCCAAAGGGAGTACTACACAAATCGATGTTTAATCGTCGTGCCAGAGTAGAACAACATTATAATATAGTGGATGATCTGGCCCAATCTCCGTCCGCTATGTTGACACTTGAGGTACTGCAAAATTGCCCCTCACAAAAGCACGCTTTATTGTTAACAATAGGTGGGATTGACCCAACATATTCCAATATTGTGGTCTTTAATCACAAAGGATATGACTCAGTTACCAGCTCAACTAGCTTTCCTTATTCAAGTGAAATCCCTCAACAAAACTGTTCATCGAACAATTATTGATGAGGGGGCATCTACATGTATTATGTCAATGAGTTACTGGAAAAATTTAGGACCTCCACCCTTGTCACGATCGTTGACGACATTAAAAGAATTTGATTGATGAACATACACCCCATATCAAGCGTATGGATAGATAGGACTAAAGAATATGGCACCCCTTCAGATCCTTGGTGACAAGTACATTCTACAGACGAAGGAATGGTTCAGTCAATGATGATTGATGGGGCACCATGGGAAGATTACCACCATCCTTCCCATCTTCCGAATTGTAAGGAGGATAATTCCAGTGACCTTGATCATCCCTTAGTTTTTGACTTTCTGTCAAACACTGTAAATACGGTGGATTCCAAGTGAAACTTGTCCAATATTGAAGAGACTATCGCCATAAATATCTCGACCAAAACAGATGTTGTAAAGAATATTCATGTTGGAAAATCTTGTTCTCCTGCAGAACTAGAAGTATATTACGCTCTTTTTTGCGAGTTTAAAGACGTCTTTGCTTGGTCATATGAGGAAATTCCAGGCATTGACTCGAGTGTAGTTGAACATGAAATTAAGATGTATCCAGATGTTAAGCTGGTACGACATAGGCTCCAGTAGGTGCACCCCAAGAAAGCCATTGCCATTAAGGTGGAAGTTGAAAAACTCCTCCATGTTGTTTTTATTTGCCTAGTTCCTCTGACCGATTGGGTATCAAATATTGTTCCTGTAATGAAAAAACAAGGAACGATTAGAGTGTGTGTCGATTATAGGGATGTAAATCAAGCTTGTCCGAAAGACAACTACTCTACACCCTTCATTGACCAGGTAATTGATGAATGCGCCAGATGTGAAATCTTTTCATTTATGGATGGATTTTCCGAGTATAATCAAATAAATATCTACCCACAGGACCAGTCAAAGACTGTATTTATTTGTCTGTGGGGCACATTCGCATATTGCAAGCTACCCTTTGGTTTAAAGAGCATAGGGGAAAATTTTCGGAGAGCAATGAATTATTCTTTCCATGACATCAAGAACATCGTTCAACCATATCTCAACAATCTTCTGACTCATTCACGAAAGCAGACCGATCATCGACAACATTTGAGAGCGATTTTTGTACGTTGCCGACGCTACAAGCTATGATTCAATCCACACAAATGTGTGTTTTGTGTCAGTTTTGGTCGTTTACTTGTCTTTGTGGTCTCAAAATATGGGATTCGTCTCGACCCATGTAAGGTTCAGGCAATTATTGATTTGCCTCCACCATCAAATTTGCTTCAAATACAGAAACTCTAAGGGAAAGCAAACTTTTTGAGGAGATTCATTCCAAATTACGCCGAACTTGCTAAAGGTTATACTCACATGTTGAAAAAAGAAGTACCCTTCATCTGGGATCACGTTGTGCAAGCTTCCTTTGATGCTTTAAAGGAATCCCTAATAAAATCATCATTAATGTATGCTCTTGACTATCAAAAATACTTTAACCTATATCTGGCTGTAGCAGATACGACCATAGCAATGGTTTTAGTTCAAGAAGGCGATGGAATTGACATCCAATATATTATTTAAGAAAAAACTTAAATGATACAGAAATGAAGTACTCCTACATTGAAAAGCTAGCTCTCGCAGTTGTTCAAGTGATATAGAGATTTTGACACTATGTCCTCTTCAGAAGAACTACCATTTTATCATATTGCAACCCCATGACTTACATATTGTCGCGACAGTTACAAGGGGCAAATATTAAAAATGGATAGCATTTAACAAGAGTTTGATTTGGAATTCAAAAAATCCAAATCGAAGAAAGCCCTGGTTTTCACAGAGTTACTATGTGATCTCCCATCATCATCCAACAATGCAACATCCGAAGAAGAAATCATGGACGAATCTTTGTTTCTGATATCTTCGAGCAATCAATGGTATGGAGATATAATAATATATCTCCAAACCCAAACATAAAGGTCTAATACCTCATGCTCGGAACAACGACGGATTCGATACCAAGCAAAAGACTACGTGATCGTCGGTGACACGCTTTACCGTTGTGGTATTGATATAGTTCTGCAGAGGTGCCTCACCCATGAGGAGGCCGAAAAACTCCTCCATGATTGTCATTCAGGCGCGTGTGTGGCGCATCAATCTGGTTATGCTACGGTGCAAAAGATTTTACGAGCAGGATACTTCTGGCCAACAATGTTCAAAGATTGCATAACCACAGTTAGAAGTTGCCATGCCTGTCAAATCTTCGATCACAAAACTAGAATACCACCCGCACCGCTATAGCCAGTAGTAGCTGTTGGGCCATTTGCTAAATGGGGCATAGATTTCATGACATGTAACCCCACCTCAGCCGGGGGGCATGGGTATATCATAGTTGCAATAGACTATTTTACCAAATGGGCTGAGGCGATGCCTACATTAAACAACAGCGGCGAAATGGCTACCCTCTTCTTTTTCAATCATGTAGTCTCCAGATTCGGCATTCCACAGGCCATAGTCACAGATCATGGATCAAATTTTTGCAATCACATGATGGTTTAGTTAGCTGCCAAATTAGGACTATCCGATGACAGCTCTACTCCGTATTATCCGCAAACTAACGAACAAGTTGTGGCAATCAACAAGGTTCTGAGGCGCATGCTACAAAGGATGATTGGAGTCCATAAATGGAGTTGGCACTTGATCCTATACTCAGCCTTGTGGGCACACCAGACATTGGTGAGGAATGCGACCGGGTTTACACCTTTTCAATTGGTGTATGCCCTATAAGTGATCTTGCCAGTTTAGTGTGAAATCTCGTCCCTCAAGCTTGCAGACGACCTTCTCCCCGGAACTTCAGAAGAAGAGGCTCTTTTCTTGGAATTAATCCAATTGGATGAAACCTGTCGTGATTTTGCTTTGGCTAACGAAGCCCATAAGAAATGAGTCAAAGTGCAGTTTGACAAAAATGTCAAACCTCATGTCTTCTCAGAAGGTGACCTAGTCTTACTTTATGACCAGGAGTCCGATAAGTTGGGAGCAGGTAAGTTCAATCTTTATGGATGGGTACCTATACTGTTAAGTTTGTATTAGCAAAAGGAGCCTACGAGTTGGTGGATTATGATGGGATTCCACTCGCGTAACCCCGCAACGGGTTGTACCTCAAGTGTTACTATGCTTAACTTAGCATAGTAAACCCTATTCTTTTGTTACATTTTTTTTTTTGCTAAGGGTAATTGTTTTGGTTAGGTAATCCACTTTTCGCATTTGTTGCAGATGTTGAACCTATTGGAACCATTTGTTGGATATGCCGATGCAGCAAGTCGTAGTTCATGGAACCTATCTTCTGCGGCCTGGGCCATCTTCGATCCCAGTGGCGAGTTAGTGAGTTTTAGAGGGGTATGTGTTGGTCGGTCAACGAAAAATATCGCTGAATACAGCGCATTGAGATAACGCCTCTCTGATTCCATCGCAGATGGCATACACCGACTTGTCGTCAGGCTAGACTCACAACTCGTCATTCTACAACTCACTGGTATCTACTCTATACAGAATCTAGCTATCTATCGCATGTTCCTAAGGGTCAGGATTTTGGAAAGACAATTCGTTTCTATTCAATATCAACATATTTCCAAAAATTTAAACACATTAACAGAATGATTGGCAAATTATGTGTTAGATAGACATTTGCGACATTTATAAAAAGAAGCATTGCATCAATATTTGCATCAGGATCATGTAACTTAACCAAAATGAAGCTTCGAAAATAAAAAAAATATATATAATTGTTTATGGTTTACACATAATGTTCTGTAACCAAGAAAAAATCGGTCAAATGACCCAAGACTCAAAATTCTAGGGGGCACCCTAGTCTAATGATTTTGGTGAGAACAAGTCACCGCCTATGCAATAATGCGTAAAAGCCTAGTCCATCGACTCGACACGCCAGTGGTGTGTTGCTGTAACCTCAGAGGCAGCTCGTCAGTCCTCACATTCGGAATACCAAGAGTGAGACCCTTGACCTGATCTTGTAGTGCTAAAAGAGTCTCGGCCACATCAAGGTCGCGAAGGATGGCCCTCCCAATAGCCTCTCCTACCGGAGCAACAACTGGTGCTCTCAGGCGTACTGCTGGTCGAATTGGTCCAATGTCTGCATGAGCACATGATTTTTAATTAGTCTTGATCAAAGAAAGCATAAGAACATTATAAAACAAAAAAACAGAGATATGGTCAAAGAATTTACCTATAGCACCCCACTGCTCACTAGCCGACAACACCAAATCCGGGTCACCACAGAAATCCATACCAGCATATGGACACTCGGCATAAACCATCTCCTGGTGTATGAACCACTCAAAGAAGGTGACAGAGAAAGAATTTTGGGACTGACTAGCATGTCGGGCCATGAGGTCAACCCATCTCTGCATCTGTGGCTCGGTCGGTGGAGGTAAACCAAGTGAAATATATTACGGCTACATCAGTGGGATCTTTTCCAAGGCGAAAGCGGTCAAAATAGAACCATAGCCAAAATTCTTGGATCTTCTGCTTCTCACCTTGGTCAGTTGTTCTTTCATCACAGGGAGTACTGCATCACACCAGTTGAACACCTTTGGTTCGAGGCATTCCAAGGCATACTACATATAAGACCTGTTAGCCACGTGAAGAGCTGTACTACCAGCCAGTCTAGCAAAAGTGAATAGAATGGTCCTCAAGGACGCCAGTCTAGCAAAAGTGAATAGAATGGTCCTCAAGGACTGATCAGTGACATCTTAGATGTTGATATTGTCATGCCTACTTGGTTGAGATCCCTCTCTGCAGTACCAATGAATGTAATCTCTCACGGATTCGCCCCCACGAGCAGAACCTGATAATGAGAGAGGGGCGCCATACCTCGATAAACTAGTCAAAGAATTGATCTCTACAACAGTCAGGGGGATGGATTTACCTCTAATATGAAACACCTAGTTGGTAGGATCCCATGCATCGAGGAAATACTGCAATAAGTTGATTTGTTGCCTCATGCTAGAGATGCGGACAAA
The DNA here is from genome assembly GCA_000404065.3 of Pinus taeda. Classification (NCBI taxonomy): domain Eukaryota; kingdom Viridiplantae; phylum Streptophyta; class Pinopsida; order Pinales; family Pinaceae; genus Pinus; species Pinus taeda. Next base: position 1,882 of record APFE030718605.1, on the reverse strand, counting down.
CTTGAGCAGGCCACAGTTCTGCAGTGTAGTTACCATACCCAGATCATGTAAAGAAACCATGTCCTCTTGTTCATACTCATGTTCTTGCCATGTAATAACCATTTTTCTCTGATGAATCTCTGAAAACAAACAAGAGAAGAGTCAGGGTCTTGATTTGGCAAAAAACAGGCAAAAATTCCATGAAAAAATAGTGCAATAGTTTCCATCTTTGCCCCCATCGCAGCCCAACAGTGTACTGGGAGCAATGCATACTGACTGGCCAATGACCAATCTAGTATGCATCGCACCTTTCGATATAGAAAGGGTGCAATGGGGACATGGTGAATTTTTTCAAACCCCAGGGGCTTAGCAAAGCAGGGAAACATGCTCAGAATTCAAAAAGGAAAGAATGCAAGTGAAGAGCTCAGGTTTATCTCTTACCTGGTCTAGACGGCACCAAGAATTGTCCATAGAATCTTTCGGAATCAACTAGTGAGAATTAGGGGGGAAAAGCACCTCCAGAGCTCCAACAAACCAAGTTCAAATGAAATGGTAAAATGAGAGGTAAAAGCCTATTCACGGAATTCGAGTAAGGTATTAGTGTTTTTAACTCATTTTTCATTTCTAATCGGTTTGATGAAGCAGCTGAATACGTAGTACGACCATTGAAAGAACACAGTGCTAATGGTGATGTCATGCGGAAAGAGTTATTTTTGCTGACAAAACTAACCTCCCTAGGAGTCTAAGACTCTCTAGTGACAAACAAGACAATTAAGAGCAATCCTTCTCTAAACATACATTATTCTATGAGAAACCAAGTGTTTTTTTATCCTACCTCAAGTCCAACGCTTGTTGCAGCAGTCCAGCCTCGTCGATCCAGATGAGCTCCTCCTTCACTTTGAAACCTGCATACACTAACAATCAAACGATTACATAACACCTAAATAATCCATAAAACAAAGCATATTCAACATATAGACCAAGGAGTATATGAAACAATTCATTAACAACAAATCATTGAGAAGAATGGACTTATTTGTATTAAGGAAACAAAAACGAAAACCATTACAACCTGAGCCTTGGTGTTGTGCAAGTTCCTCCCAGGGTCCGGCAAGAGTTTTCCTCTACTTTGACAAGCTCACCCACTTCCAAATGAAACAAGAAAGGATGGTAATCTCTCCTCACAAGCTTACAATGGAAGTCCTAATTCCAGCAGCATCTACCCTTTGAATGTTCAGCTTTCAACCTCCCCTCCCTTGGCCCAATGCCTGTATTTATAGTGTTCTAGAGGAAGTTATTCAGTTCCAACATCAATGGGATACTCCCTCTTTTGGATGGGGTAGCTCCTCTCTTGATGGGATAAGCTCCTCTATCATAGGGGAGCATGAACCATCTGGAGGCGCTCAATACACGTCAAGAACTCTTCTAGAAGGCTCTAGAAGTGACCACAAGTAACTTTTTAAAGATGAAACTTGCGCCTTTTGACCCTTACAGGGGTACGCACCCTAGCTTTAGTATACAGAGCGTATTACTACGCAGGTCTAATGTATATGGAGTGCGTACACGCAGGAAGGTAGAGAGAACCTGCGTACCCAGAGATAAACATGTTTTTAAGTGACTTTCTCTCTTTTTGAGTTTTGACATGAAGAGCAGAGGTATGAGGCTTGACAAGGAGGATAATATGACTATTGATGGAGCCATATTAACTGCAGATAGTCATGGTGACAAATTTCAGTGTAACAGATTGCCCCCTAAAGTACGAAGCCTGTAATAGATAAGGGTTTTGTATCATATAGGAAGGGTGAAGTACTTTATCATTTCGAGGATCATCTTGTGGAGAGCCTGGTCAGAACCTGCAATTTTCAACACAAAATACATGTATAAGATCATATCATCGCTGAGG
>APFE030718601.1:0-10303 GCA_000404065.3 Pinus taeda | reverse complement strand
GTACAACCCCCTTATTATATTGTTGTACCCAAGTAGTCCCCATATTGTTATTATTGTGCCCCATAGAAGCCCACTATTATTATTATTGTGCCCTTACATTATTATTGTTATGTCGGATCTGATTATATTATGACCCCTTAGACTCCTGTATATAGAAAAGAGGTTTTTTCATTTGTATAATCTAATAATTGTTCCCTTGTGTTATGTAAAGGAGGTTGCCCCCTCGAAGAGGCTGAATTCTAAGGCATTGATCTATCTTTTCTATCTTTTTGTGAGCTGGTTTCATAATACTTTAGCTATGGGTTGAGTTATTAGTCTTGGAGCCTTGGTTGGACAAATTCTCTGGAAGTCCTATAACAACTTGGGCTGAGTTACTAGTCTTGGAGCCTTGGTTGGACAAACATTCACGAGCCTGAAAACAAATGTGGGTTGAGTTACTAGTCCTGGAAGCCTTGGTTGGAACAAATGCTCTAGAGCCCTCGACAACTTGGGTGGAGACCAATCTAGTGATGGTTAGTGTTGTCCAATCGTGAAGTGGAATCACTGGCTAAGGGTTGAGGTGGTTTTGCCTCTGGAAGCCTTGGTTCGGTTTTGTTGGAATTTTTTCATGAGATCCCACATTCATGGTTGGAATATGGCATGGGGGTGATTAGCTGAAAGAGAGATTTGGTTCAACCCAATCTATGGTCGGGTGGTTTGTGGAAGTCCCATACCTGGTTGCATTTTGCACTCATTAATAAGAGCTCCTTCTCCTTGGTATTTTACATGTAAATGTATTGGTTCGTATGTGGTTTTTATGGTTGTCATATCCTTGTTATTTTTTTTGGTTATATGGTGGTTATGAATATGTTTTATGATAGTGATGATGTATGGCTATCAGCGAGTTTTGATTTGTAAATGAATAAACGATGCATATATGACCTAATAGATAATAATGTAGCTAATGTGATAAGGAATCAATGCTTCTTAGTGATTCTCAGATAAGTATGAGACCCCTATGCTTAGATCTGTTGTTATGAACTATAAAATGCATATATGTGACATGTTTGACGAAATGCATGTCATGGCTAGTAGGGCTCTAGTCAAGTATTTGTTCAAGTATGTGCATTAGTATCATTGTTTCGATGTTACTTTTCATTTCTAGAAGTTTTATGAAGTTCTAGGCAGTAGCCCGAGTCCTGGCCTTGAAAAAGTGGCACAAAATCTAGGGTCACAGGCTTAGAATTTGCTGCAAAAGTCCCCAGTTGTGAGAATTAGTTGTGGGGGCGAATGGAGGGTACTATTTGCATGCATTCCCATGTCATGGGAGGGACTGGGGCTCTAGGTCAGTAAAATGTCAAGTTACCTCAAGGGTTGGTCACCTGGAAGGGTTTATTAGCTCCTGAAGATTCTGTAGTATGTGTAGAAGGTCATATTGGTTGTGTTTTATCGGTTCCACTTCCTTAACTGTACATGGGGAATTGAATAAGATCATAGTAGCTCCTCATCACATGTTTACCCCAATAGACCAATTAACTTGGGTAAATGTGGGAGTAGGGTGTTACACTTAGCCATTAAAAATTCAAAAGTGACCCTGATGTGATTTTTTTCCCACCATTCAGATTGGAATACATGTCCCATGACCTTGGTATTATTTTTATTTACATGGAAAATCAACCTAGATCTGTTACAAGTATCACTTGAAAAATAGATCAAAGCTCAATGATATCCATGACCAAGGATTTATCCAAGATATGCCCAACTATTCAAGGTCGTTGGCCTGTGTAACTCCATAATATGTGTAAGGTATAACCCACTTTCAACAACCCTAAGAGTCAAATTCAAGGAGGTCAAATTGCCATAGAGATGCCTAGAAAAAACCAAGTCAAAAGTAATAATCCAAATCAATAAAAATACCCAAAAAGTTGACCTCCTCGCAGGATGTTCAAGACTATTTCAAGGCCACATATACCTCAGATCAGGAATGTGAATTTTTCTTGCCCATTTGTGAGAGGATTTATTCCTTCATACACTTGATGGAAGGGTCAACTAATTCGTACTTGAATGCGAATGACTTTCAAAATGGAGGGAAAGTGAAATTCAAATTTTATTTTTGTTGGAGCCAAAAACCTCTTATGAAACGAGGTTGACTTGTAAGGATTGGAGGGAGGAATTTTAAATTCAATATTTCAAAAACATTTCCCTTTGAAATCAAATTTTAATAAGGATCCAAAACCCACAATCACTTGACCATGAAATATTTAAATTGAATCTTTAATGAGGGCCTGCCACATCATATCATTTTGGGGACTTCAACCACAAGAAGGGGGCTTCATTTTTGATAAATCATATCTCCCAAATTGTGAGGGCCCTCATGACTTGCCACATACCATCAAATTGGTATGACGAGGAGAATCCAGTAATGGTGGCCTTGACCATAAAGTCCTTAAATTTACTTGTCATGTTTTTCATCAAAGGCAGGGCATCTTTTGGTGCTTCTCAAGTTGACATCAATGACAACCACATTTCAACATTTACTACTCGTTGGACTATCTCCTGTAGAAAAATAATGACTCCTGTTGCAGCTTGCGTTTTTCATCTAAAACTGATCCAAACTTGCATCCATCTCTTGATTCACCTTCTTTGATATGTTAGAACATCCTTGGAACATTAAAGATAGAATTTAGAAGCAAAGAAACCAAGTTGATTCTTTGACCTAGTTTACTATAGAAATTGCCTTTTTCCTACATAATTAGGGTTTTCTATTTACAAGCTTTATTTCATTCGTGAGTTTTCTTTATTTTCATAATAGAATACATATGCTTTCATTTCATCATAGTTAAGATGGTTTCCTTCCTTTCGTTGTAGTTAGCATATGTTTTCTTATTGTATTTCCTTTCTCGCAATTTAAAAATTTTCTTATAACACACAATAGTTAGAATGGACTTTGTGTAACTAGATCTCATCTTATTACTTCCACCCCTATAAGAGTTAGCAAGAGAAAAGGAGAGTGCTTACTGCACACCTGGTACGAACGTCTCTTAAGATTGTATGAACCCTGGGTTGACAATTAAAGATGAGACCCTTTGGAGTTGTAGCATTATTGTTGCAATACCGAGGGCCATCAAATGCATCATGGACACACACACACACACACACACACACACATATATATATTGAATATAAATATGAATTGTTCTTCTATGACCATGTTAGATAAATATTGTTTTAATATGTTTTCTATGATATTTGAGACAATTTTATATACAAAGTTATAAAGAAAAATTGGCTTCAATCCTTAAATATGGTTATATTATTCTTTTTGGGTATCAAATCTATAAAGGTCACATTCATGATCCCCATGATTTTTTCCAATCAAATTTGATTCCCCAATAAATCTAAGAAGGTCCTCCTCTAAGAGATCATAAAAATCCAAATAAAATTTGTTGGTCCAACCATTGGGACTAAGAATTTTCACCATTTTGAAAGAAAATATGATAGCTTTTAGTTCCTCATTTGAGACAGTTGTTTCCATTCCAACATTTAACTCCTCATCAAACGATCTTGGAGACATACCGCCTTCATGATGTCACCAATATTGGAAGTTTCACTTTCTTTGAAAAAGGCTTAAAAATGGTTTTTACTTGTTGAAGCTATGTCCTTAAAGGAAGAAACCTTAGAGCCATCCACTCTCTCTAACTCCTAAATCGTATTGAATTTTTTCTAGAAAGTTGCATATCTATGAAATATCATATTTATTATCACCCTCTGAAAGTAAAATATCTCAACTCTTGAGCCTTCACTACCCTTTTTTTATTTTCTACTATTCTTCAACTACTTAAACTCCTCTTCAGAGAATTTTTTTTTTGAGTTATGATCAAGTGTGTGTATGGAAACCTCCACATCCTTCAAATCCTTATTATTAATTTTTTATTTAACCCTTATCCCATTCAACTACCATACTTTTTAACCCTTATCAAATTATTAGAGAATTAAAAATTGCAAAGGAACCATTTTTACCCAAATTTGTTTTTCAATTATTCTCGATAAGAAAAAAAAAAATTCTTCTTAAATCCCTACATGGTTGAATTTCAAATGATATTAGGTTTTTTTATTCATCTCTTCAATTTTAAATAAATATGCATGTGATCTAAGAGTCCCCCCAAAATGGTCAAAGATTTATACTTGTTAGCCTCCTCTAGAAATTTTTCCTTCCATAGGGAGGTGGCCTAATCTATTTGATATTCCATCCCTTCCTCTCCTAGAGTTTCTCTAGTGTTGAATGACCTTATGGGGATCCACATCAACCAAGATATGATCTTCAAATCTCCTTGAGAAATAATCAACAAGTGGGTCTAACATTGCTTTCTCTCACTAGAATTCCCTAGCATTTAAAGTCAAATTCATACCACCTCCAAAAATTGTATTATGCTCTAATAATAATATTTTTATCCTTAATATTGTTCGAGAACAAATTCCCCCTGCAACACCCTCCTCCCACATCTACCCAAGCTACTAGCCAGTAGGGTAAATATGTGACAAGAGGCCATTATGATATGATTCAACCTCCTAAGTCACGTTAAGGAAGTAGAACAGATGGAAACACACCATACAAACATTAATCATCAACTAAAGGACCCTCAAGAACCAATACAATGCTTTAGACAACTTGCCTTGGGGTCCCACTGAACTTTTAGACAACTTAATCCTTAGTTGCTCTCATGCTATAGGCACGAGGGCGACCAAAAAACCAAAGTCACTCTCACAGGATTGCTTGCCAGTGACTAGAGACTAAAGTTGTTAGTGCTATGCCAACGACTTCGGGACTTGAGGCACTTTTTCAGGCCCAAAGGCCAAGTCATTGTGCAGAATTAAACCATCTCTTCAAATCAAAAGAATAACATGGAAATGATGGTACTAAAGAAAATACTTGTTCAAGATCTTGACTGGACCCCTACTAGCCACGACAAACATTTCGTCAAACATATTGCAAATGTGTAGCCTATAGGTGTAATTAACAATTCTAAGCATAGGGGTCTCATACTTAGCTGAGATTCGCTAAGAACCATTGACACCTCAATACATCAATTTCCATTCCATCCATTAAGTCATAGATACATTGAGCATTCAATTACAAGTAAAAACACGATGAAAGCCATACATGGCTACTGTCATAAAACACATACATAACCAACATAATAGTAGAAAAAATACTCATGAAGGTACTGCCATATAGACCACATATAATCCATCAAAATTCTCATAGAAATACAAGGTGAAATAACCTTTCGTTAATGATAAAAAATCCAAACTCGGGATGGGACTTCCACGTTCCACCCACCTATAGAATAGCTAAGCCAAATGTCTCTTTAGCCATTCACCCCTGTCCCATATTCCAATAATGAATGTGGTATCTAATAGAACACATCAATCAAAACTTATCTAGGGCTTCTAGAGACCATCCACCTCAACCCATCAAGCAGCGATTCCACCTCATGACTAAACATCACAAAACCATCATCAGATTGATCTCCATCCAAGCGTTCAAGAGTGTTTGTTCCAACCAAGGCTTCCATGACTAGTAGCTCAACCCACAACTGCCACCAAGCTTCTAGATAATTTGTCAAACCAAGGCTTCCATGTTTAATAACTCAACCCACTAAGAGCTTCCAAAGCATTTATCCAACCAGGGCTTCTAGGACTAGTTATTCAGCCCAAGCTATTACAGGGCTTCCACAACGTTTGTCTAACCAGGGCTTCCAGGAACTAATAACTCAACCCAAGCTAAGGAAACATGATAACCAACAAAAAAAAAACAATGAAAATAAAACCACAATCACCATGGCTATCTAAGAAATGGAAAGACTAGGCACTCCACTATCAATTCAGGCAATCCTCCATGCCAATGACAGATCACAACCAAAAAACCACATGCATGTACCATGCATGCCAAAGCTAGTGAAGGAAACATACACACAACTCAGTACCTACAAGAAAATATGATGTAGATGCTGATCCCGATGCCTTCTTGTGCTTTCCTACTTTTCCTTTGCATTCTTGCTCCAAAAATCCAAGTATGCCCACCCACCAAGAGTGCTCCAAGAAAAATCATCTCCAAGAGTGAGTGAGAGAGAGAGAATAATGAGAGAGCGCCAAAAATGAACTGACAAAAGGTTACCAACTGATCCTTAGAAGCCTTTTTATGAACGAGGCCTCTATTTTCTTCATTTTCCATTATTTTCCTTCATTTTCCTCCTCACAAGCAACCTGTGACCTTACACCTCCCCTTTCTCCTGATTTCCATTATTTTCACAAATAATTGTGCCAAAAATGCCATTTTTTCTTTCCAAAGCCTTAGCCATTGTCTTTTCCACTTTCCTTAGCCATAAACAATCACAAGTGATCCCCATCACTAGGATTCTTCCCAACTTTCAGCTTGGAATATTTGTCCCATCATCCGTGGTTATTATTTTGCCTTTATTTACTTTTATTACATGGAATTTTCACTAGGTCTTTTACAAAACCCTCCCCCTTGTGGGAACACCATCCTTTGTGTTCAACAACACCTATAACCACAAAACTGTTGTAGAAAAATATATACTATCGATGGAGCTTTATAACTTAGCTCGATGCAATATTTACAATGATCACCATGCTGAAAAACAAACCAACATAGCAACATAATAACATGACATCATAACAACATACTACATAGTGGAGTTTTATAACACAACTCGTGGTGGTATTTACATCCATATACATATGTACGTAAACCAACATCATCAAAACATTTACCAAAACATATACCAAGGCATATACCAAAATACCAAGCCAAAACTTCTTTGGCTCAACCCGCAAACAAGGAAGGATACATAACCCACATTTGATCTGCCATCTCCCATGTAGATTCATCGGGCCCAAAGTGCTTCCATTACACCTTAATTGCTCTGTTCCGAAGCATGAGCACATTTTTATGCAATATACACCGAGGCTTTGACTGAAATTCTCCATCTGGTTGAACTTGCAATACAAACCAGTCAATCACATGATCAACTTCCTTAACATACTTCTTAAGCAAAGATACATGGAATACATCATGGAATTTCACTGTTGGAAGCAGTGCAAGTTGATAGGATACTGGCCCAATCCTCTCAATGATACTGAAGGGTACACAAAACGTGGTTCCATCTTGGCACATGATTCAATCTGCAAGGAGCTCTTCTTCAATTTGATGTGCAAGTACACTTGTTCCCCAACCTAGAAACTCCTTGAACAACTTGTTCTGATATGCATAGCTCTTCTACCTAGAATGTGTTGCCTTTAGATTCCTCTTTATAACCTACATGTCCTGTTCCATGTCTGCCAACATATCTGGTCCAATCAATACCCTCTTAACTGGATCACTCCATTTGATGGGAGTGTTGCAACTCCACCCATATAATGCCTCAAAATGACTCATTCTCAAAGATTCTTGATACCCATTGTTGTATGCGAAGTCTACCAATGAAAGGTACTCTTCCCACTTTTGTTTCTGATGCATCGCATACATCCTTAACATGTCGTCCAATATCCTGTTGACCCTCTCTATCTATCCATATGTCTATGGATGATAAGTCATACTGAAGGCCAACTCTGTGCCCAAACCTGTAAATAACTCCAAAAGCTTGGAAGTGAACTTCGCATCCATGTTTGACACAATCTTCTTCGGAACACCATGTAATCTGGCCACATATCAGATGAATACCTATGGTACATTGCTAACTGAGAATGTAGACTTCACCGGACTGAAATGTGCAACCTTTGTCAACTTGTCCACAATAACCATAATGGAATCATGCTGTTTCACTGTCTTTGGAAACCCTATGATGAAGTCCATGGAAATGACTTCCCATTTCCACTCTGGAATTTCAATCTGCTGTAACAATCGACCTAGATGTTTACATTTTTCTTTCACTCACTGACAATCGAAACATCCAGCCACAAAATCCTCTACATCCCTCTTCAGATTCAGCCAATAATAAAATCTCTTCACTGCAATTAATATCTTTTGATAACGTAGGTGACCTTAATAAAGTTTCGTAATGAAACTCCCTCAAGATCACCTTCTTGAGCTCACTGTTATCCAGTACATATATCCTGTCTCGGAACCTGACCAACCCATCTATTGTAAGACAATAATCCATGCTTATGCACCTGCACCTGTACCTGTACATATACCACTACCTGTACTTGTACCTACACTTGTACCAGCATCCTGTTGCAACCTGTGCACAATCTCCATATACCTGACATCCTACTAACCTGCTCGCAATAGCCTATCCTATAAGTCTGTCCCATAGGATCTCATAGCTGCTAAGTGATTTACTTGTATCCACCTAGTGAGAACATTTGCCACACTGTTCTCTTTACCTTTGATGTACCTGATCTTGAAATCAAACTCGTTGATCGTGGCCAACCATCTAGCTTGCATGGCATTCAGATTCGGCTGGTCAAACAAATACCTCAACCCAATGTGATCACTCATAAATACAAACCTTTTTCCAAGAAGACATTGTCTCCACATCTTCAATGCATGTATGATTGCTGCTAACTCCAAATCATGTGTGGGGTAGTTTCATTCATGTTCATTTAGTTTCCAGGACTCATAACATACCACCTGTCCATCATGCATAAGAACTCCACCAACTTCTCTCTTGAAAGAATCTATGCATACTACAAACTCTTTGTCTCGATTTGCAATCTTTAACATTGGTGCATGTGTCAACAACTGCTTGAGCTACTCAAAACTAGCCTCACACTTCTCTGTCCATTCGAAGTTATTACCTTTCCTCTTTAATGATGTGATAGGATAAGCAATTTGTGAGAAGTTCCTGATGAACCTCCTGTAGTATCCTGCCAAACCCATGAAGGATGTCAACTCATCCACATTCTTAGGAGCTACCCACTCCATGATGGCCCTTATCTTCTATGGATCTACTGCAATGCCCTCGTTTGAGACAACATTCCATAAGTAATGTATCTCAATCTGAAAGAAACTACACTTGCTAACCTTAGCATACAACAGATTCTCTCTCAACAACCTTAACACTGTTGCTAAATGTTCGACATGCTCTTCCTCATTTTTAGAATATACTAGTATATCATCAATGGACACAATAACCAACTTATCCAAATATGGGCACAACACACTATTCACCAAGCACATGAATATATATAGAGCATTAGTTAATCCAAATGGAACAACAACAAATTCATAGTGCCCATACTTGGTCCTGAACGTAGTCTTGCAAATGTTCTCCTCTTTGATGCATACCTGATGGTATCTGCATCTCATTTCGATCTTAAAGAACATTGCTTCTCCCTTCAATTTATCGAGCAAGTCATCAATCCTCGACAAAGGGTACCTGTTCTTTATAGTCACTTTGTTCAACTACCTGTAATCAATGCATAATCTGAGAGTACCATCTTTCTTCTTCACAAAGAATACTGGTGCGCCCTATGGTGATACACTTGGCCTAATGTACCCCTTGTTCAACATTTCCTTCAGTTGCAACTTTAACTCAACCAACTCAGGTGTGCTCATCCTGTAAGGTGCTTTTAATGCTCGGGCTGCCCCTGGCACTAACTCAATAGAAAATTCTAACTCCGTGTGAGGTGGAAACTATGTAATTTCCTCAGGAAATACATCCTTGAACTGCTGTAAAACTGGTTACCTTCTCAACACATCTATATCCTCAACTTCCTTACCCTTATCACTAGAAATGTGCATTGCAAATAACTTACACCCTTTCCTGCGACTACGCTTTGCTTGCATAGCTGTCACCATCCTAACTGATGTATCTTTATTCTTACCCTGTAAGAATCTTGGTTCTCGATTGTCATCAACACACTCAATGGATTTATCATATCAATCTACCTTGGTTCTATGAAGATACAACCAATCCATGCCCAACAACATACTGTATGAACCCAATGGTAATACATTCAAATGTGTTGTGGTATGCATACCATTCAAATCAAATGCACAAGCTCTTACCCAATGATGAAATAATTTCTTCTTACCTATAGCCAGCTATACTAACCAAGACTTTGCATGCAATTACTTTCTCGAACCACACTTTTCCACCAAGTCAGGACTAACATAGTTGTAATTAGATCCAGGGTCAATCAAAATAGAAATAACTTGATCACAAAGCTTACTGTCCATCTCAATGATAGATGCCTAATGATCTACCTGTTTGTTATCTAATACTGCATAGATACGTGGAATACTTTGACCAACATCCCCAATAGTTTGTGCCTCCTATGCACTGTATATCTAAGG
>APFE030718597.1:0-15995 GCA_000404065.3 Pinus taeda | reverse complement strand
CACCGAATTGAGCGGTCCTACGGCAAATTTCTGCGGCGTTTCCGGCTACCAGAAAATACCAAGGTGGACGAGGTGAAGGCTTCAATGGAAAACGGCGTGTTAACTGTCACTGTACCCAAGCAGCCTGAGCCTAAACCTGAAGTTAGGGCCATTAAAATCTCGGGTTAACTGAACGGAAAATATCTGTAAATGGCGGTTGTTTTTTTTTTTTTTTTTTTTTTGGGTTTTTAGAGGGTTTGGGTTTTGAGATTGTACTGTAGAGGCCTTGTGGCAAAGACATGGTAGTCCTAAATGTAAATAGTTGACGGCTTATAATCATAGAAATAATGAAATAGATGACCATTTTCACTTTTTGAGTGTAATTGGCTGTATTGCATTTATTTGTATCCCTCGTTTTGGCTTTGGATGGATCATAAATTACGGCAAATTAGTTACCATTCTGCAACTGCCCTGTTTTTTTAACCTGGTGTACTGATTATTGTTGTAGGTTTCTATTAGTTTCAGAAACTTGTATCTCTGAATTGAGTTCTTGGTTGTTATAAGTGGCGAGGAAGTTTATTTTTCGGTGTATTTCAAAAACCCAATACTTACTGAAATAAAACCTACAGAATAACTCTGAGTAGAAAGACAAGCAGACAGTTAATTTTTCCTACTCATCGATAAGACCTTGAATTTTATAAACTGATCCTTCATTTGTTACAATTGTAAATTATTTTACTCATAGATAAAACCTTAATTTTATAAATTGATTTCTACTTATCAGTAGCCCTTCATTTGTTACACAATAAATACATTTTTTTTTATAATGATCACACAATTGTAAATACGTTTTTTGAATAACGGACTTCTATTAATGGTAGACATATTGATTTTTATTACTTGTAAAACAAGAAAAAAAATTCGTTTCGAGCAAGTGCATTTTTATATTTGGTCGCCGTCGACGGCGGACCTTATAAGGAGATTACTACTTCAGTTGACAGGCTGGTCCAGATGGAGAGGAGGGAGGTAACTGGTCGGTCCGGTCAAACGAGGAGGAAATGTGGGAATGGGGAGGGGTTATTCTAAAATCGTAAAAATTAAACAATGATTCAGGGTTATTCTAAATTTGTAAAAAATTCCCCCAAGGATTAATTGCGGGGGTTATTCTAAAATTGTAAAAAATAAAGGAAATGATCCAATGGTTTCTGAAATTGTAAAAGATTACCCCCCAACTTCTTTAAAATTGTAAAAAAAATCTCCCGAACTTATTTTTAAAATTGTAAAACATCTCCCCATCTTCTTTGAAGATGAACATGAACACTTGCGGATGACTTCCACAAGGCTACAGATGGCTTGTTATGTGATAGAATATGGGACGGGAGCGTCACAAATAGCTTATTATGTGATTGAGATAATGGGACGGGAGCGCTGCCAACCAACTGTCTATTATATCTGAACAGTCTCTTTGCTGAATAACTTATTTTCTGGATTAATGAGTAGTTCAGTCTTTGTTGAATTATTTATTTTCTGGATTAATGGGCAGTTTAGTCTATTAACTGAATAAACTTGTTTTCTGGATTAAGCAGTTTAGTCTGTTTGCTGAGTAAATTATTTGCTGGATTAATGAGCAGGTTAGTCTCTTTGGTCGATAAAGTATTTCATTTGTCGACCATCTTTCATTTCTCGGATTGTAATTATCTCGTTTCTTTGCTAAATAACTTATTCCAATTCTCGACTCTCTTTGCTGAATAAATTGTTTCAAACAGTCTCTTTGCTAAATAAGTTACCACAAATAGCCTCGTCTTTCTGCTAAATAACTTTAAAACTTATCTCAAATAGCCTAGTCTTTCTGCTAAATAACTGAACTTAATCTTAAATAACCCAGTCTTTCTGCTAAATAACTTATCCCAGATGGTCTCTTTGCTGGATTAATGAGTACTTTAGTGTCTTTGCTTAATAACTTATCGACGAGCAGTTTAGTAGTCTATGTGCTTGATAAATTATCAATGAGCAGTTTAGTCTCTGTGCTTAGTAACTTACCCCAGGTAGTCTCTTCGCTGAATGAAGTATTCCAATTTTCAATAGTCTTTTGTCCAGTCTCTTAGCGGAATAAATTTATCGCAAGTGTCTCTTTGCTAAATAACTTATAACCAAACAGTCTCTCTGGTGGATTAATTATTCCATGACCAGTTTAGTCTCTCAATAACGTATCCCAAGTAGTCTTTTGCTAGATAACGTATTCCATTTCTCGAACTGTCACTTTGCTAAATAACTTACACCAAATAGGCTCACTGGTGGATTAATTATTCCATGACCAGTTTTAGTCTTTTAATAACTTATGCCAAGTAGGCTTTGCTGAATAAAATATTCCATTTCTCAACTCTCTCCAACAGTCTCTTTCCCAAATAACTTATCCCAAATAGTAATTATTTTAAAAGTCTCTTTGCTGAATAACTTTATCTTATCCCGAGTAGTCTTTGCTGGATGAAGTATTCCCTTTCTCAACTGTCTCCAACAGTCTCTTTGCTAAATAACTGATCTCAAATAGTAATTTTCTCAATAGTTTATTCCCCAAATAACTTGGTCCAACTAGTCTCTCTGCTGGATTAATTATTCCATGAGCAGTTAGTCTCCTTGCTGAATAAAATATTCCATCTCGCAATTTGCTCTTTGTTGAATAAATTATCGAGTAGTCTTTGCTGGATGAAGTATTCCCTTTCTCAACTGTCTCCAACAGTCTCTTTGCTAAATAACTGATCTCAAATAGTAATTTTCTCAATAGTTTATTCCCCAAATAACTTGGTCCAACTAGTCTCTCTGCTGGATTAATTATTCCATGAGCAGTTAGTCTCCTTGCTGAATAAAATATTCCATCTCGCAATTTGCTCTTTGTTGAATAAATTATCTCGCCAGTCTTTTCGCGCTCTCTTTGTTAAATAAATTATCTCGATCGTCGTTTTGCTGACAAATCCCAAATAGTCTCATTGCAGGATTAATTATTCCATGAGCAGTTCAGTCTCTTTGCTGAATAACTTGTTCCAATATCTTTGCTGGATGAATTATTCCATTTCTCAACCGTCTCTTTGCTGTATAAATTATCCCAAGAGTCTCTCTCTCAAAGTTTTCATTTCTCGGTCTCAAGATCTTTCTCAAAGTTTCCATTTCTTCAATGGTCTCTTTGCTGCATAAATTATCTCAAGAGTCTTTTTGCGACATAAATTATTTCAATTATCTCAAGAGTCTTTTTGCGACATAAATTATTTCAATTATCTCAAGAGTCTTTTTGCGACATAAATTATTTCAATTATCTCAAGAGTATCTTTGCTGGATAAATTATGCCAAATAGATAGCTTTTCTCATTTTCTCTCAATTATCTCTAGTATTATCTCAAGAGTATCTTTGCTAAATAAATTATGCCAAATAGATAGCTTTGAGTATCTTTGCTAAATAAATTATGCCAAATAGATAGCTTTTCAAGAGTATTATCTGAAGGGTATCTCTGCTGAATAAATTATTATCTATAGAGAGCTTTTTTTAATTTTTCTCGTTGAATAAATTATCCAAAAGAGATAACTGAGTCTCTTTGCTGAGTAGATTATTGCAAAGAGATAACTTTTCCCAATAAATTATCCCAAAGAGTTAACTCTTCCCAATTATCTCTAGAGTTTTGCTGAATGAATTATTTCAAGAGTTCTGTTGAATAAATTGTTGAATAAATTATTAACTATCTTAAGAGTTTTTTTCAGGGATCTCTTCCCAATTATTATAAATTATTTTAAGAGTTCTGTTGAATAAATTATATTTTTCATGGCAGAAAAAGCATAATATTATTTATATAAGAGATATAAAAGATTCAGCATGGTACAAGCAGCCAGAATATAACATATGTTCTTGTGACATAGCAACTGTTCATCAATAAGAGAACATATAACTGTACTGTAAAAAACCTGGAAAATAGAGCAATATAAGCACAAAGAAAATGGTATATGTTGGATAATGACCAAATACAAAATTAGATCAGAGAAAAGGATCTCCATCCGAAAAGATAAAAAGAATACACTGTTTGCAAATCCAAAAAAGATCATAGAGATGTGGTGATATTGGTTCAAAACCAAAAACATATAGCATATAAATCATAGCCACTAGCGTCTTTAATAGGGCAGCAGTATAAACAGAGAGAAAATATGAACAAAGAAACTAGAAGTTGGGAGGGAAAAACTCTTGTATGAAGAAACAAACATTTGCCATCGGAGGAACCCTGTAAATGCCACAAACCCGGATCATCATGAAGGCCTTTCTTTGAAAGATGATCAGCCTCTTACAAACCTGGATCATCATGAAGGCCTTTCTTTGAAAGACGATTAGCCTCTTGATTTTGCTCCCTACGAATGTAATTTATAGAACCACCAATTAAAGAGGTCCGTGAAAACTTTGTCCATTCTAGCCAGCCAGCAAGATGAGCCTTGGAGATAGTATTTTTTCCAGCGACAAAATCTACGAGTACTTGAGAGTCCCATATATTGAGACATCTTGAAGATCTAAAAAAAGACAGAAACTCATGAGGCCTGTGAGAGCCATTGCCTCGGCCATCATGTTTGTACCCCTCCCCTCATTCTAATAAATGGAGAAAGAACTGACTTCGTCAGTCACTATAAGAAAACCATAGCCACAAACACCATTCTGATCAGCCCCATCAAAAAAAGCCTTGGGCAGAGAGGAAGGCACCATTTGGGTTTTTATATCTTGAGACTCCTTTATCAAAGGGGAGGAAAGCGAAATATTTTCATATAGACATATGATGAAGAAAATATCCAGCAATGGAGTTCTTTTATTATTGAAAAAATTATTCAGCCACTTCTAGATACACCAAAATTCTAGATACACCAAAATGTGATGATAAATATGGATCTCCAAGAAGCAATTTGCTTACTATACCATATAAAAGCATCCATGATCGACAAAGGAGCCCTGAACTGAATCCCATAATACTTTTCCAAGAGCAACCAAATTTGACGAGAGCTCTTACAGTGTAAAAGAAGGTGAGAGTTGTCCTCCTCAGCAGATTTGCACAAGGGACATAACCTTGACCCAGTTAACCACGTTTTTTTAAATTCTCTCATATAAGATTTTTATTATGGAATGTCCGCCATGAAAAGATAACCATTTTTGTCTGGCACCCTGTTTCCAGAAAATGCTCGGGAAGGAAGAGATACAATGTTGCCGACTATCAGAAATCAAATGCCGATATATATCCCGAACGTTGATGTATCCCATCCCATCAGAGTTCCGCCATATGAGGTAGTCATGTTCAGTTGATCCAAAAGTCTTACCATCCCTGAATTTTGTTTTGATCTGATCCCATAATATAGCAATATCAACCGGCATATTCAAACTATCAGCCCCACACCAGATAGGAAAAGAGCCATGCCATCTGGTAATCAGACCATTCCAAAAGAAAATGCCCCTCTTATGTAAAAATCTCAACAAAGTATCTGGTACTCAAATCTCCTTTTTACGACACAGAAAAGAGTCTTTTCCAACCAAAATCTTATACCCTGATTGAAACCGCCATATTAAGTTCTTCAAGAATATTTTTTCAATTTTGCACAGACTCAACCAAATCGGAGACCCATGAGCAGGGCCAATGCATTCTTTTTTGATCCAAAAGGAAAAGTTTTTTCTTCCCAGATATATTTTTTTTTCTCTGAATGATAAAACTCCATATACCTTGCTATGAAGGGCATTTCCAAAAAACCGCCGCATGTCTAAGAGTTATCCCAAGAGTCTCTTTGCTTAAAAAAAAATAATGCCAAAAAGATGACTTTTCTTAATTTTCTCAAGAGAGTTGTTTTCGTTGAATAAATTATATCCCAAACAGGTAACTCGAGTCTTTTTGCTGAATAAATTATCTCACACACATAACTTTTCCCAATTATCTCAAGAGTTCCGCTGAATAAATTATCCTAAAGAGATTTTTTCCCAAATAGCCTCGTTGCTGGATAAGTATTCCAGGAGCAGTTTCAGTTTTTTAGCTGAATAAATTATCAAAACTGCTGAATAAATTATTTTCCAATTATCTCAAGAGTTTTAGTGAATAAATTTATCCTAAAGAGGTAACTTTTACCCAATAGTCTCTTTGCTGGATAAAATATTCGAGGAGCAGTTTCAGATTTTTTGCTGAATAAATGATCAAAACTGCTGAATAAATTATTTCAAGAGTTTGTTGTCAGGATATTTATGTATATAACTATTCGCGGGATAAAGTATTCCATTAGTTCTTTGCTGATTATTTTAGTTTCTTCAATCAATAGATTATTTCAAAGATTATTTTAGTTTCTTCGCTCAATAGATTATTTCAAAAGTCAACTGTTAGGATATTTATATAACTATTTCTCTACTCAGTGTAGGCAGTACTTTGCTGGATATCGTCTGTTAGTTGGAGTATTTTCAGCATTTTGCTCTTTTTTCAGACAGTGCTGTCTCTTGTCATGGGCAGTTTATAATTTTCAGTCTGGGAAAATTTGTAAAATGTACGTGTTTTTAAGTGAATAACAAAAAGTAATTTAAAATAAATAAATAAAATGTGTGTTTTTTCTTATTTCCGGTGAATAACAAAAATTAATTTAAAATAAATGAACTAGCATTTGCACCAGATGTTGCAAAAAAAACGCCGTAAGGCATAAAGTGCGGAAATCCATTATCCATGTAGTGTGTGCATTATTCAACAAGGTGGATCTCTATAAATTTGTTGCAAACATTTATGTTGTTGCATTGCTAATTTATTTAGAATCTACTACTACCTCCTTTTCTTGGAATATTAAATTTCTTATCACCCCATGATGACAATCCCTCTAATTATTGGCATCACAATTTTTTCCACTTTAGTGGCTTTACTTTCAACTTAAAGAAACATGAATTTGAGTCGCTCAATTAAAAAGAAATTGCTAAATTGCTATTTATTAGGTTTTGAGTAAAAACAATTAATAACTCATATTTACAACACTTTTAAGTATTTACAACCTTTTAAGTCTTGTATTTATAACTCATATTTATAACCCTTTAAAATGAAACTAACTATCTATATTTTTATTAATAATAAAAAGAATCTTCTTTATAACACTGACACTCACATGCTACTCCTATATATTTATCTTATATTTAATATTCAGTGTCCATCAATTGAATGACAAGATGAAAGCTCAACTTAATTGCACCTTTCTGAACTCCTTTGTGGGAATTCATGTCCCATTAATTTAATGGCAAATTGAAGTTTCAAATACAGTACACATTTTATACCGAATTTAGAGAGTTCATGAACAAACTTTCAAGGTTTTAATGGATCTAGGTCATTTGTATTTTCTCTCATGTTCTGGGTCGTTTGTATTTTCTCTGATGTTGACTATACTAGCAATTGTCCCAAAAAGTACAAACCTTAATGTCCTTTTAATGATCAAGCCTTATGTGAAAACAATCATATTGATCCACTAGTGTACATTGATTTGTTACATTTGTCTTGGTCTATAATAGAGGTGTAAC
Organism: Pinus taeda; assembly: GCA_000404065.3. Taxonomy (NCBI): domain Eukaryota; kingdom Viridiplantae; phylum Streptophyta; class Pinopsida; order Pinales; family Pinaceae; genus Pinus; species Pinus taeda. The sequence continues at coordinate 8,480 of APFE030718597.1, read as the reverse complement.
AAACATGCATTGAAATCCTAGAATTTTAAGCATATAACCCATTAAAACGTGACTTAGAAGTTTAATTGGTAATTATTTATTCAATAATTTGTACATTGTTAATTGCAATTTCTCTTGAAAACCAATGTTTATATCAAAATTTTAAAAATTAACACTCACTTCTCCCGAAGTCTGGTGTTTCTTTATTTGATTGTGGTACTCAAGATTGCCTTTCTCCAAAGTATCAAATGTGAAGATGATATCTTATGTGTTTCCGCTTTCTCAGTAGGTTCATGTGATTATTATTATTTTTGGTGTTAATGTTTATGTTTTTTTTATGCCCATCCATTATTTATTATCTAAACATTGATGTTTGAAAATCCTTAAGTGGCTAGTGTGGAAATTGCAAGGTATGTTGAGAATTTTGTTATCTAGTAAGCTTAGAGTCATTCTTGAGTCATTATCTTTACCATCTAAGGAGGAAGAAGAAGAAGAAGAAAAGCCTATTGAATTGAAAAAGAACCCTAAAAAGTATTAGGATCCATGAGTCATTTTTTGCATCATGTAGCAAGATAACATGGCTAATTGTTTATGCCACATGAATAATTAGCCTTTGCTAATATTTAGGCTTATAACTAGGTGATTTTTTCTACTAATATTCTTATACCAATTTACCATGATAATTCTCTTTTAAATAAAAATGTTGTTTGCAGGCTATCGCGGGAGCCGAGTGTTTGCTCCCTGAAAATATACCTTCAAGGTTCCTTCGGTGGATAGCAAAGCTACCATACTTGACATTGGCAGTATCCAGTAGTTTTTGTAGCCCAAAATCTGCTATGTATGGCTCCATGTCAAAGCTGAGAAGGATGTTGGTTGGCTTAATATTTGCATGAACAAACTTCCTTCCATGTAAATAGGCCAGGCCTCTCGCTACTCCCTTTGAAATTTTAATCCTGACCAACCATGGTAGATAAAAGGGAGAGTTTGATGACCATCGTGCAAGATTAGAGAGATATAGTGTTAGTCAAAGGATCTGAAAAGGATAGGCCACTAAGAACCTTAGAAGCTAAACAAGATGATCAAGATTAGCATGCAACAAGAGGAGAATAACAATTCAAACCCTACATGATAGTGGACTCCCTTTTGCAATGATTACAGAGAACTGGATTTGGTTATCCAGAATGTTGACATTGAAAAGGAATCAATACTCTTTGATAATCAAGGAAAACATTATACTCGACCTCAGGGAACTCAGTGGGCAAAATTATCAATAACTAGTTATAACAAAATACAGAGAACTCAGTGAACAAAATGACAAATATCCAATTTAAATGAACCACAGAGAACATGGTGATAAAAAAGATAAATATCCATCTTAAAGATAAAAGAGAAATGAAATAAACTACAACATATCCTTGAAACAAAACAAAAGGGTTGATATATATTCTAAAGAAGAGAAAACAGGGATAGACTCTGCAGAATCCAGTAATATGGTATAATGGACCTGTTCAATATATAACAGCAGAAACATTCCATAGAAACTGATATAAATACTGCAACCAATTGTTCTCCAGCTAAGTAAAAAGATTTATGTAGAATAAGATACAAATACAAGCACAGGGTCACTTGTATTATTTCATGGTCTTCCTAAGAAGGCTTATGAAGGAAGTTGTGTAGCATTCTCATGGTTTTGATAAATTATCATTTGTTGCTGAGATGAACATGTATATATAAATATTCTACCCTAAAAAAGGAGCAGTTTCTTCTTTGTATATGCAAACTATAGCTGAACCAATAAATCTAATTTTCAATATTGATTTGCATCAATTTATTTTGGTCCAACCAGCAATTAAAATCCATTCCCTGCCACTGTAACAATAATACACCATATATCACCTTCCCATTAGAACTGAGAATGAGCTGCAAGTAAACTGTGAGAACGCGAATGCCTCATAAGCATGGAGTTAAGTTTGATCCCTAAGTTTTGCCACAATCCTCAACTGTAGAAATATTGAAATTTTTAAGAAGACTTTGGAGATTTCATAAGCAACTGAGTTGACAGCAGAGTTTGTTTGAGTCCCAATCATAGAGGTGTCTATATCAGTTATGTCAATGTCTAAGTAGAGCTATTGAATACGGAATGTGGGTGTAAGTCCTGATCTCTATCCAACTTATGTCAAAGAAAGGATGCTACGTAGGAAGAAAGAATTGGTTAATCGGTTGTGGATGATGGCATTTTTTCTAGAAAATGCAATACCTCCTTCATTGATGGTCTCTTTTGAGGGGAAGCAGAAGCACAATTCAAGGCAATGCGAATCTACATTTTTGACAAAGAAAAATCAATACAAGTCAAAAACAATTATGGATCCAGAATTGAATCTCAACATAGAGGTGTGCCTTACTGTCTAGCATGTATGAGCGGATATCACAATGAGACTTTTCAGAACATTAGATACCTCAGTGTCAGACAAGGGATGAACAAAGAGGAATCCCAGATAAAATGGAGACTTCTGACTTATTTTAAAGTTTGATACATTATAGGTGCTAAATGCTTTTTCTAACCCTACTGTGCTTCTAATCCTAAAAGAATTTCACAATGTTCTGATTTTTATTGAGAGCTGAGAAAGTGTTAAAACATGGGTACAAACTCATAACGTTAAAGAGGAGTATACTTTGAATATAAGATTTATTCCACAAATCTAAAATAACTGATCTTACCATTGGTTTAGGAGCCTATAATACAATTGCATGGATATGAACTCAATTAAATCTCATAAAACATGGGAAGACAATCATATGGGTGGAAATGATAAACTTAAAACATTCAGAAGATCAATCCCACAAAGAGAAGACCGATGCCCAAACATTAAACACTGATTAAACACAAGAGAAGGCATCTTGTAAGCAATTAAATAATATAAGGTGCAATAGAAGTATAGTTTGGACCTTAAAGATACTCACTTTTGCAAAAGCCCTGCTCAACTTCAGTAGCAAGTTAACAAGTGCATGACTTTGAACAAGCTGCTTTTCAACACTATAAAAACCTTTGGTGGATGCTGTTACAGTCACCAACTTTCCATTGCAAAGCTTCACCTCAGGGGAAATGGCATGAAAAATATAAGAAATCTACAGAAGAAACAATTCAGTTCCTAGCCATTATGGAGGTGAAGCTCAAAATTAGTGCAGGATTGGAGAAGAAGTTCCCACGTCTATAGAAATTTGCAAAAGGCCTGCTCAACTACTGTAGCAAGTTGACAAGTGCATGACTTTAAACAAGTTGCTTTCCAACACTATAAAAACCTTTGGTGGATGCTGTTACAGTCACCAACTTTCCATTGCAAAGCTTCACCTATATATCAGGGGAAATGGCATGACAAATATAAGAAATCTACAGAAAAAACAATTCAGTTCCTAGCCATTATGGAGGTGAAGCTCAAAATTAGTGCAGGATTGGATAAGAAGTGCTCATGTCTATAGGAAAAAAATCTCCAGGACTTTTGTCTTCAACAGATTGCCTTGTGGACTTCCTTATGACTATACATCCCAATTTCATTAGTCACTAAAATACTATTCGTAATTTGCTTTTTTTTCCCTTCAAAGTTCTAACTCATAAGCTCCAAAGAAAATCAACAAATTAAATTTGGCAAGTGCACATTGTTTGCCATGCTTCACAGTTCAAAATTTTCTGGAATCTTTTCATTACAATCAAATAAAGAACCATACTTTGATGGCTTGAAGAGTACATGGAAAATATTTCAACATCATATCCATATTTGTATGGGATATATGCATTCTCGTAATATTTCTTTTATACACAAGATTGAAAACTACTACTTTCAAATTATAAAAAATTGCAGGGAACGGTATACTAACATTGGATAGGAGGCAAGAGATGTCAGAACGAGAAAAATTCATAGAACTGACCAAGTTTAGATCCCCAAGTGGATGCTGCTATAATATTCTCTTCCAACTTTTCTATGGGTCCGACCATACCCAAAACATAACTAGACAAGAATGGAGATGAGGTATTAGTAATTACATTTCCCTTCAAATCTGCACCAATCAAGCATGTAATGGATTTTGTTTGTACGTCCCTCTTGATGGCATACATGCTAGGAACAAGGATGAAAAATGTATTCAGCAGCACCTAACTACTAGCAGCATTAGTTCTCGTATGGTGTTTGCCCATACTGCTGCCCTAATGCAGCCTTAGAACTAACATTCAACCAGGAAAAGAGTCCCACAATCTGCCTCATGAACTTTTGTTTATAAATAATGGGATAAGGTTGGCTACCTTTTGATGGAAGTTTTGAGAAATTTTCACTCATAAACGATCCATCTGATTCTCGTAGCAAAAATCAATAAAATTTGATGGGAACGCTCCTGGGCCGGGAATGTGCCCTTTCATCTCATGTTTCTTGGACACACTGCTAGACAACACTTCACCAAACTGGCGCAGAATCTGGAAAGATCACCAAATTTACATAGATGGATGCATGAACAGATTGTAAGCAGACCTCTAACTGTCTCTCGACTCCAGGTCATGAATAGGTATGACAATCATGTAAGAAAGGTTCACAGAGAGTCCTTAAATCAACGCAGCATATGAACAGAAGTATCGTTGAAAAGGCTTCTCAAGATTACCATCATAGTTGAAAATTGCAAGATCATCAGCAGCCCTCAGCATTGCTTTGGGTTGCCTAATCTTCTTTCATCTTCCTAAGTTAAAGATACTCACATTTGCAAAATCCCTGCTCAACTTCAGTAGCAAGTTAACAAGTGCATGACTTTGAACAAGATGCTTTCCAACACTATAAAAACCTTTGGTGGATGCTGTTACAGTCACCAAATTTCCATTGCAAAGCTTCACCTCAGGGGAAATGGCATGAAAAATATAAGAAATCTACAGAAGAAACAATTCAGTTCCTAGCCATTATGGAGGTGAAGCTCAAAATTAGTGCAGGATTGGAGAAGAAGTGATCACGTCTATAGAAATTTGCAAAAGCCCTCCTCAACTACTGTAGCAAGTTGACAAGTGCATGACTTTAAACAAGTTGCTTTCCAACACTATAAAAACCTTTGGTGGATGTTGTTACAGTCACCAACTTTCCATTGCAAAGCTTCACCTATGTATCAGGGGAAATGGCATGACAAATATAAGAAATCTACAGAAAAAACAATTCAGTTCCTAGCCATTATGGAGGTGAAGCTCAAAATTAGTGCAGGATTGGATAAGAAGTGCTCATGTCTATAGGAAACAAATCTCCAGGACGTTTGTCTTCAACGGATTGCCTTGTGGACTTCCTTATGACTGTACATCCCAATGTCATTAGTCACTAAAATACTATTCGTAATTTGCTTTTTTTTCCCTTCATAGTTCTAACTCATAAGCTCCAAAGAAAATCAACAAATTAAATTTGGCAATGTGCACATTGTTTGCCATGCTTCACAGTTCAAAATTTTTTGGAATCTTTGCATTACAATCAAATAAAGAACCATAGTTTGATGGCTTAAAGAGTACATGGAAAATATTTCAACATCATATCCGTATTTGTATGGGATATATGCATTCTAGTAATATTTCTATGGCTTAAAGAGTACATGGAAAATATTTCAACATCATATCCATATTTGTATGGGATATATGCATTCTCGTAATATTTCTATTATACACAAGATTGAAAACTACTACTTTCAAATTATAAAAAATTGCAAGGAACGGTATACTAACATTGGATAGGAGCCAAGAGATGTTAGAATGAGAAGAATTCATAGAACTGGCCAAGTTTAGATCCCCAAGTGGATGCTGCTATAATATTCTCTTCCAACTTTTCTGTAGGTCCAACCATACCCAAAACATAACTAGACAAGAATGGAGATGAGGTATTAGTAATTACATTTCCCTTCAAATCTGCACCAATCAAGCATGTAACGGATTTTGTTTGTCAAACATGTAACGGATTTTGTTTGTACGTCCCTCTTGATGGCATACATGCTACGAACAAGGATGAAAAATGTATTTAGGAGCACCTAACTACTAGCAGCATTAGTATTCTCCCTACCAAATTCTCAATTAAAATAATGTAACTACAACTTTTTCATTAAACATCCTATTTATTCCATATTTCAAATACTAAATTACACTAATTTCTCTATCTTCTATTTAATAATAATAATAATAATCATTTTCAACTCATATATACAAATAATAAAATTGTGCTTAAAGAGATTTTAATTTACTTATACAACAACCATAAAAATTAAAATACATAAATAATAAGTTTAATTTCACTATTTCTAGGTCAAACCCATCTCTTATTTTCAGCCTTCTCAATTTTCTCAATATCTCTATCTTCAATGTTTTTCCCTATATAAGCTCGTCCCATAAATTATAATAGCAAACCATATCCTATTTTCTGCCTTCTCAGTTTTCTCATTATCTCTATCTTCAATGTTTTCAGCTATATATTATCATCCCATAAATTATAAGAGAAACTCTATAGAAATGAAAAGAGCAGCCTCCTAACAATTATATAATCAAAATCTAAAAAACAAAAAATTAACATTTATAAATTTGCGTAAGGCTTACACCAATAGATATCAAAATAAACTACTATCTTAAATTTTCATTTATCAGAAGTGAAATTGCAAACTTACTCTTCATTCCAATATAAAAATTCAAAGAAAAACGCTAGTGAAATTTGGAATTTAAATTAAGAATTATTTAACACTCATGAATTTAAATGTCAAACATATTAAAATGATTTGAAAAAACACACGAGACCGACATTAGATTTGAAACAGATGGGATGGGTGGTCGTGAAGGCACTAAAATATCTGAACCTTTTGTCTACGGGCTAAATGAAATATCAGCGACGAGTAGGTGTCAGTCTGGAAGCCCCAACTGTGTCGCCTCTTGTCTACGGTCTAAATTGAATAAAACCCAAGAGTTGGTGTCCTCAGTGGCTCAAAACCCCAACTGTATTAATCCAACATGAAAGTGCGCGTGACGGTGAGCAGAACCCGAAAGGATTGGGCAATTCCTATTTCCACCTCTATAGCATTATAAATGTTATCTGAGATGCAAGGGGAATAGGCATGGCCTTCTGAATGACAGCACTTTTTCTCTCTCCAAGTGCTGTCATTCAGAAGGCCATGCCTATTCCCCTTGCATGTCAGATAGCATTTATAATGCTATAGAGGTGGAAATAGGAATTGCCAAAAGATTGAACAGCGACAGGACTGCACGTGAAACGCTGGCTCTTTCGGGGCCACTCCCAATAAAAACCCACACCCTTTTTCTCGTATTTCATAAGTTCATTCTTTCCCTCATTTAAATTCATTTCCCCTGTTCATCAGGTAACCTCAGTGCTGCACAAATTCCCTTCCCTCATAACTTACTCCAACGGCGCAATCCATAAAATATTGCAGATTTGATCCGTGCTCCTGGGAAAGGATTCGCTCTGCAAAATCTCTGTATAAGAAATCAGCTAGTGTTACGTTTCATTAATTATGGGTAACTGTCTGCCATCTCGCGGATCCGGACACGTCTCTGCACATTTTGTGGGCCGTGAGGAATTTATAATGGTGACAAGATCTGACGGTAAGATAATGGAATTCACGGCTACCCTTGTCGTCAAAGATCTCATTTCGGCGTACCCACAGCATTTGGTTGTGCATTCCCAGGATGCAAAATGCCGCTCTCTTTCACCGAACCAGAAATTGGTTCTCGGGCAGCTTTATCGGCTACTACTTATTCCTAATTTGCCTTCTTCACTCGCGCGCGCAGAATGGCAGCGGTATTATGAGAGTTCATATGGTAATCTCGAAACAAGAACTGCAAGCTTTGCTTTGAGATCTGTGTACGAAGGAAAAATCATTGTTTCGCCGCCGCTTCTTCAGCCGATGGGTTTCGCCATACTTGATGGATTAATGCTGTGGCTGTTTCTACAGCTTGGGGAGAACGAAATTCTTCCACCACTGCTGAACCCTCACAAGTCTTTCCCATTGATAATAGAGAGTCGGCCTTGTCAAATAACAGAGTCTCCGTTAGGGTTTTCTCAATACACAAATTCTGGAGAACCCAACAAAGTTTTAGAAACAAATGATATTTTTCTTATTAAAAAAAACCCTACCTACCTTTGCATGCCATTCTGTAACAGATCGCAATCCCTGTAGCCATCCGTGACAGACCGAAGTCCAGAAGTGGACCTGTGACAGTGTAGGGTCCTGGAATATAGTATCCCCAAGCGAAGGCAAGTGCAAAGGGCAAGCGTGGAGCACCAGAAATCAAAGGGTCAGAAATGTACACAAGGAAAGTTGATTTCATAAAGAAACGCCTTACGGCGTAATAAAATAGTAAATAAATAAATAAAATGTTTTTTTTGTTTTGTTATTTTTTTTTCCTTCTGGTGAATAACAAAAAACAATTTAAAATGAATGAATAAATAAAAGAACTGTTTGGGTTGTTTTTGAAAATCTCATATGTTTTGCCTTGCATT
>APFE030718594.1:385827-412248 GCA_000404065.3 Pinus taeda | reverse complement strand
TTTTGATTGGTGAAAAGGTGATTGGTTGATGCAGAAATTCTTGATGTTTGATTGATGTTATTTGTGGGTCCAGTCTGAAAATTTATGAAATGTGGTCCCTGGAAGGAAGAGAAGGTTGTAGTCTTTTGCAGGTAGCAGCCTGCATACTAGTATCTCAACTAGCACAAGAAATAAGGGGGTTTTAGCTCCCTTCTAGGAGAAGCTGGAAAACGAGAGAGGGTTTAGCTCTCTGTAGGTAGTAGCCTGCATACTGGTAAAGGACTACACCAGTACATAATCATTGTAAAAAGAAGTTTCCAATTGAAAAGATAGAGACATATTGCAGCAGGTGGTTTTCACCCACATTGGGTTTCCACCTTATATATTGTGTTATTGTGTGTGATTGTCTTCTGCTCTATTTTTCTGTTCCTGGTTACTGTTTATATGATCCTGATGCATAGATTAATGTTCAACATCTATAGAATATTTTAAATTATAAGTCTGTATGGTATACGCGGGTTTCCTTATCTGTAGTTGCATATATACGTGGTTTTTTCTAACTGAAGTAGCGTATATGTTCTGGGTTTGAAAAATAAAATAATTCACCAGATAATACTGATTCACCCCCCCTCTCAGTATTATTTCCAACACAATAGTCATTATACAGTGAAAACCTAGGATAATGTGCATCCAAATCATAGTGAACTATTATGCAACTGCTATAGGAATTGCACGCAACCTTTAGTGGCAGTTCTGGATGTAGAATTTAAAAAAATGACAACAATTTTCCATCAATAATTCATATATAGCAACAAATGGCTTGTATACATTGAGACTATGTGTATACATTAAAACAATTTCAAATAAGGACATGGCAATATAAATATAATTCAAAGATAACAATAGTCAATTTCTAATATCAAATTAGGTTAATCGGGTGGTCAATGTGCTTACCGTGGCTTTGATTTCATCCAGCTTAGTTTCTCATTGCAATATGTATTTTACAACATTAATCCTTGAGCATAAGATGCCTAATACAACATGAAAGGAACTATCTTGGAGTTTTGATCTTCTCTAAGTTTATGTGACTACCTCAAACACATGAACCTTGAATGGTTTTGTGAGAAACTTGGATGCTTTTTTTTGCCATTCTATGGAATTGGTTAGAAAATAAAAGATGCTTTCATTGAAGATGAGGTTTGTGACAATTAGAAATGGGCATCTTTAATTTTATCATGCGTATCATTCCCATAAGGTTCAATATAATTATTGTTGCTCATTTTTGTGCCTATTGCTAGATTACTTTTGGCTTTGTCATAAATTCACATAAAGGTTTCTTTTACCAATGGATTTTTGTTAGCAATAATACTGAGAGGGGGGTTTGAATCATTATTAGTCAAACCAATCATGTTTTCCTTTCATACTAAAATTTATATATGTTACTTAAATGAAGGTAGCTCGTGTGTACACACAATTGTATTTAAAGAAACCAACATATATCCAACAAACTTATGGTTCAATTAATTCATCATATGTTGATATTTAATTAGTGCATCAATACTTCATATAAATAGTAACCATCTGTAGTAATAACAGAATAAACAATCACAGATAAACAACACACATGAACACCAAGATTTAAGGTGAAAACCAAATGCGAGACAAAAACCACCTGTTGTTATCTTGTTTTAATATAAGAAAAACTTGTTTACAAGATTGTACTGGTGCAGAATCATAGCAATACATAGGCACCACCTTCAAAAGGTTACAACTTTCTCTCATTCTCTAGCTTCTACAGGAAGGGAGCTACAACCCCCTAGCTCTAGTACTACCCGATCCATTTACTAGTACGTAGGCATCGGCCTATCAAAGGCTCCAACCTTCACTCATTTTCCAGTAGCTACTAGAAGGGAGCTCCAACCCCGTGGCTCTTGTACTAGCTGATCCATTTACTAGTATGTAGGCACTAGTCTACAAACGGATACAACCTTCTCTCTTCCTCCAGGGACCATGTTTCATAAATTTTCTGACTGGATACTCCTGGAACACAAAAGCACAATCTAAAGACCTCGTTTCATCAAATTTTCATATGGGACCCATCAGTAAAATTGAAGCTCAAAATCAACCACCACTACAATACAACCAATCACTAAAAACCCATCATCATTGAAGCAAATGACAATCAATCAATCTGAACAATTAAAACACCATCACCAGAACACAAAGTAGAACCTAGAACTCTACGTCAACAACCAGAACCAACTACAACTTCAAAAATCATATTTCATAATGTATACGCTACTTTGATGTGTCAAACCATCATGTATAGATGATTTTACCAAAGCGAACCAGTGTATAGATTTGCAATTACTAACTTAAAACTTCACAACTATTCTAGACTTCAGTCATACCCAGATCATAATATTTATAGTATAAAACATGCTTAATCAATCAGATCTAGCCCAATCAACAACACATCATGAAATGATAAGTCATTTAATTTCTTATGATCATGATCAAACATTGTATCCATGGTGCACAAAATATCTTAGGTCATCTCATAATTATAGCCCCTACAACTATTCCTTGGACACCCTTTTGCTTGCACACCTTGTCCTTATGATCTCCTTCTCCTTATATAGTTTTAGGCCTTTCTCGATACCTCTGACCAAAACCACTTAGGAACCATGGTATTCTTTGGCAGGATCAAATGGTTGTTACTCCACTCAATATTGTTGGCTAATACCATGGTATTGACCCCTGGTATTGTCTCCTATTGAATTTCCCTTTTTTCCAACCTGTACATGCTTTTCCTCTTGTTAGAATGCATGTATATGTATATGCCTTTTTTGTTTTATGGACCTACGTGTACATGCTACTTGGACAAAATGAACGAGCGTATACCTATTTTCTTCAATTTATGAAGTCTGATTTGTAATCCTTTGATGTTAACGTATTTCACTGTGAACTGTCATCTATGTGAGTTTCCGTCAAGGACAACATCTGTATCATAATGCCAACAATCTCCCCCTTTGGACTCGATGGAAACCACAACACCATGATACTCTCCCCCTTTAACATCAAGGGCAAAGGGTGGACCATTATATTCTCCCTCTTCAATATTCATTATGATGTCCATGCTCCCCCTAAGTACATGTAGAGTCTGCAGAGGTATTTTTCAAAAGAATAACATGTCTCTATAACTCAACTAACTGTGTATAAAATCGCTAAGACCAATGACTCATACATACATCAATCACCCAACCAAGTGGGGAGACACCAAATTTGACTCATGCACCCAACCAAGTGGAGATATGCGAAATGCTTATACATGACTGAAATAAAAATTATTACATCATCCTTCCCATACATAGTGAGGTTGCAAATTATGTCTTTTCATGACCTTTACATCAAATGATATATATGAAATTTATAACAAGGACCGACAATCTAAACAAGACCATGATATTCATTAGCGACTATCATACACCATATATGATTTTCACCATTAGCATGTGTCAACAACATCATGATCAACAACTTTTATATTTCCATCATCCAAAGAGTCACTTGAATCAAAACAACTATGTCAATCAAGTAGTATAAGCATCTTCATGTACCAAGATCTTCTAACATAATGCCAACAATGAATTATTAGAAGCATATGCTCCCCTTGAACCTGTGCCAACTGTTCATTGTCAAATCTGATCATTGATAATATCAGTAAGAACCATCAAGGCATCATGATCAACCAATTATTCATCAACTTATCAACAACTTATAAGGGTCAAAAATACTTCCACATATCATCAACAGACTATAACCATCATCAATCAGAACAAAACATATAATTAATAATTGACTGAACCATATTAGATCAATTTTATGAGTCTTTACCACTGTTCTTTCTTCAAAAACACCATATACATGACTGTGGAGATTCTAAATCATGTATGTATGCTACTTCATATTAATTGTGTATGAGAATTAGAATATTGAAGTTTTACACTTTCGGCTCCCCCTGGGTCTATTATGTTTGTAAACTGAGCTATGCCACATCTTTCTAACAACAATTCCTTCTTCTTCAATACCTTGGATTGTGATGATGTTTTCTCCTTTTGGTATGGTGGTCGAAATTTTCTCCTGCCTTCCTTTGCTCCATGTCCAAACTTGGTACATGGATATCATCTTATATGTTTAATATACGTTCTATCGCAATCAGTAGCTTTGTGACCAAACATATTGCAAGTAAAACAATATCTCTTAAGGTACCTTGAAATTGATGATATATCTTCGTGACAGTCTTGAACCATTCTACTTTTGCATCTAGCTGAAACATGTAAAAAACTATGACATTCAAAACATTCAACATTATTTGTCAAAGAAAAGAAACAATTATCCCTTCTATAGTTAGGTGGAAATGTTTTTCTTTGAATTATTTGTTTCCTTGGTTGTTGATGGGGTTGACCTTTTAACTCCTTGTTGAGCATTTCAGATTTTGCATTGGAGTTCCTTACCTCATCTTGTGAGCTAGATTCACCTTCATGAAAACCAAGACTAGTATTTATAATAGGTGAATGCTGAATTTTGATGATCTCATCTAACTTTTCCAATCCTTTACCAAATCTAAGATTAAGAGTCTTTGTGTTTTCAAATTCTTTTCTTAGACTTACTACTTCACATTCTAACACTTCATTGTGTTTTTCCTTTTCAGTGAGTTGATGTGTCATTGTGTTTATGACTATATCCTTTTCTGCCAATCTAATTTTGAGTTGATTGTTTTCCTTAAGCAAATCTTTCTTTTCTAACGCATCATTTTCATATGCCATGAGTAGCCTTAATTTCTTGATCATATTCATTACTATTGGATAAACCATCACTATCATCATGAGTATAATAACTTCTATTACCTTCTGCAAATATCTTTCCTTTGACATGAGGGAATTTAGCAATGTAATGACCAATTCTACCACAAGAGAAGCATTTGAATGGTAGCTTACTTCTGAATCTTTCATAACCCCATTGAAGCTTTTTGAAAAAACCTACCTCATCTTCTCCTTCTGAAACGTGTCCTGATTCATTGTCCTCTTACGTTTATTTTCCCTTTCTTGATGCTTTAAAAGCGACTTCTGTCATACCTGATGGACCTTCTTTTCTCATTTCAAAGGTAGTTAGGATTCCATGGAGTTTAGTCATAGTGATAATTTGAAGATCCTATTTTTCTTATATGGCATACACTTTTGACTCATATTTAGAAGACAAACATCTCAAAATTTTCTCAACTAAAGTAGTTTCCTTTATCTCTTCACCAATATTTATCATATGATTTACAATCCCATCTACTCACAAGAAATAGCTAGAAATACTTTTATCACTATGCATCTTGAGAGTTTCATACTCGATCATGAGAGTTTGTAGTTTAGCATGTTTTACTTGGGAGTCCCCTTCGAAGTTCTAAATGATTTCATCCCATATTTCCTTGGCTATGTTGAGATTCATGAATTTGATGAATTCTAATTCTAATAGACTTCCCAATAAGGTGTTGAGAGCCTTGGCATTGATTTCATATGTTTTCCTTTCTGCTGGATCCGTGGGGACTGCTACTGGATATTGATATCATTTTTCAAAAATTTCCTAAATATCAGCTTTAAGTGACTCAAGATAAATTCTAGTCCTTTTCTTCCAATATACCAAGTTGTTCCCATTGAAGACAATTGGTCTGATAGATCCCATGCCTTCGTGATTGTTCATTTTGAAAGATCTCCCTTCAAGTGATCAAGCTTCTTCTGAAGGATCTGCTCTGATACCAATTGTTGGAAATAATACTACGAAGGGGGCTGAATCAATATTAGTAAAATCAATAACCTTTTCATTTCATACTAAAATTTATGTACGCCACTTTAATGAAGGTAACTCGTGTGTACACACAACTGTTCTTAAAGCAACTAGCATATATCCAACAAACTTATGATTCAATTAATTCATCATATGTTGATATTTAATCAATGCATCAGTACTTCATATAAACAGTAACCATGTGCAGTAATAACAGAATAAACCATCACACATAAGCAACACACATGAACACCAAAATTTAAGGCTGAAACCCAATGTGGGACAAAATCCACCTGTTGATGTCTTCTTTTAATATAAGAAAAATATCTTTAAAATCTTCTCTTGGTGCAGACTCATACCAGTACACAGGCACCAACCTGTGGAAGGCTACAACCTTCTCTCATTCTCCAAATTCTATTCGAAGGGAGTTACAACCCCCTAGCCCTTGTACTAGCCGATCCCTTTACTAGTACATAGACGCCTTCACCAATTTGGGGGTTTTGGTCCTAAAAATTAGTAGTAGTTTTTTTCCCTTTTTCTTGAAAAGACATTTTTTTTTGTTCCATTTCTATTTTTGTTTCCTCCATAATATTTTTTTTTGGTAAAAACTAATTTTCGTTGACCGCTTTCGTCATTGGATGTTTAGCCTTTTTGAAAAAATCGAAATAGAAAAATATTTCTTTGAAAATATATTCATTTGAGTTGAAGCTTTGTATCTAAGAGGGTTTGCCTCCAATTTTTAGGGTTTTCCTTCTTCAATTTTTATTTTCTCAACAACCTACAAATCTTCCACTCACTACAATATTGAACTAGATTTATCCTCATCCTTTCGGTAGAATGGCTTCAGATTTTTTGCATTTCGTACATAATGTAAATAATAGAAAGGGAGAAGTAGCTACAAGTGCACTCTAGAATAGATGATAGTAAATTTGCTTCAAGTTAGACAATAACATGTAGGGTGAGTGTTCTCCTTCCAAATTGATAAGAGGAGTAACTTCCACAAAGTTAAAGTTGAGTGTTTCTGCGGGATTCTCTACAAACAATTTTGAAGATATGTCTTGGAGGAGTGAAGTACTCCAAACCATAAACATATCTTACAATGATGTATATAAACCAAGAGCATAGAGTGAAAGATAATATGAATGTAACAACCAAAACAAAAAATACAATCTCACTACAATCAATATAAAACAGGGTAGCTATTCTTCTTAGAAAAAACTAACCTACAAATATTAACCAACATTCAATGGACGATTCAAGAGATACTAATATTTCTATGGGTGTGTATCAACCACATTATACATCGTCTAAAAAGTGAGACCATCCACATGGCCACGTGATTGGCTTAAGATTTTGTACCATGTTTATATCATGCTTTGGTATTTTTTATTTTTGTTTGCCCTGCAAAAACTACTTTCCGAGGCACTCCCTCCCTCCCAACCTGGATACATACTAAAGCATCCCCTCTTCTTTTAGTTTTTTGAAAGAACTATGAAAATTATGGCCTGAGTGGGTGCAAAATTCTTGGCATGTGTCAATTTTGGGATCCCCAACCATGCATACACTGAGAATAAAACCTAGGATAGTTGGGGTAGACTCACATCAAGCTTCTGCGAGACCACAACCCAACCTACATAAACTGGAGCACACTTACTAGAGTTCATGCATGTTGTTACTGAAATTGATGTTGCATGAAGATGAAAGCTAAACTTATATGGGAAGTGATGAACATATCCAGTTTAGTTGGAACTTTATTTAGAGATTATAGATCCAAATAAGGTCATGTATTTCTCTGTTCTGAGCTTTTAGTTGAGAGAATTTTTTGTGCAACCTCCTCCTGCTATAACATCATAATGCACTTGTTAGTTAGGCTTCATCCTTTTGCTTAATTTCTTCTACATTGTGCCCTCTTTCTATTTGTACAATGTATGAATTGTATTAAAGAATAACCTCCCTTACAATGAATAAGGTTTTTTTGGGGCTCCATTTTAGACATTAATAGAATTTATATGCTCTTGATATTTTACGTCAAACATGTTGTTGTTTCAATACTAGTGAGGTTTGGTGAGGTTGAGTGTGTTGTAAGATACTCTAAATTTTTCATTATGAATGTCAAATTAGAATATCTATTTGGGCATTCTCTTTTTACATTTTAAGTTTTTATAATCTCTCACAGGAAAAATAAGTTTGCAAAGCTTGCATTTATGGCTTTATATATTTTCTTATATGTGGCAGAATTGCTTTCTATTTTTCAAATATGGATTAAAAGATTTTTAACTTGTTTTCTTGTGTAGTCATTAGTAGAAACCCTCCTATCTTGACATCAACTCTTGGAAGTACCCCTTTATTTACAAATGCTAGTCTTATGAATATAGATTAAAAGGAAGCACACGCTTGCAACACCCAAACACCAAAAACCCATGCACCTTTCTGAGGACCTAGTTGTATGCTAAATCTTATAGTTTTGTTTTTAATAAATCATTTTACATACTCTTGTTGTTTTTTTGCACATTTATAATTCTACTCCTTGTCTTACTAGTTACACTAGTATTCAGCTCATATTAGCCATGAATTTTCTTCCCCAAGGTTCATATCATATTGTTCATTTCTCTATCATGTGCCTTATGGTTAGAATTTTGTTTATTGTATTTTTAGAGATAGACTATTTTTCCAATTTGCGTACAAGGAATTAACTTTTGTCAAATCTATTTCAAAATTTCCACAAGAGGATGGTTTATCTTTAGATGGTGACAAATGGAATTGGGTGGTTGGAATTATGGTTTCAATTACTTTTGTGAAGTTGTTCCTCGTAATGTATTGTCAAATTTTTAGTAATGAGATTGTGAAGGCATATGCTCAAGATCATTTCTTTGATGTGATCACCAATGTGATTGGTCTAATTTCTTCCATTTTTGCAAGTACTTTGTACTGGTGGATAGATCCTGCTAGAGAAATTGTGGTAACCAGTTCTTTGACCTTTTTCTTTACAATTCATAGTTTGCAACTTTTCACATGTTATACTTATCTATTTTGTTAAGTGTCTGCGATGTTTCCTTGGAACTGGCCATTGAAGAGTATTTTGTCTTCCATTATGTCACCCTCTCATTTTTATAATCAACGTCCACTTGTTTAGAAACAAACTTGCTATTTTTTTCATTATCATAATATATATTTCCATTTAGTAGCAACATTGATGACATTTTTAGCACATGTTTTCAACCATAATTACTCTTCACTATCATAAAAAATGGCTAGTGTGGAACTCCCAAGCCATAGAGGGTCCCTAATAATTGTCGAGCTAGGATGGAGGCATGAATCTATCTAACTTAAAATTCAAAGGAAAAACATATACCATGTATATTAACTTTTAAGTAGGGAGAACTCATTGCAAAGGTGCAAGAGAATATATCCACTCCATTTCATTTATTTTTCTTTGATAATGATTCAATCGCAAATTGTGGATTCACAAATCATAATTCTATTTGTTTTAAGTTTGGAAATCAAGTCATTTTGTTATAGAATTTTATATGGGTGCATATACACAATAATGGACACATACATGTGTGGAGAAGAAGATGAAGACAAATAAGTCTTAACATGGAATGAAATCCCAACACAAGGATATGCAAGGAAATGTGTATACATGAACTTTTAACTATATACTAATATAACATTTTGAAATTTTTTGCTAGAGATACAATCTGCCTCTCTTTGCACCTTTTAGTGCAATTGCTAGTTTTAGTAACTTAAAAATATGGTGTGCATGATTATAGTTTTTATTAATATTATAGATGATGTGTCAATTTTTTTTTCAATCAATGGCTGTAAATGTAATTCTCATGTTTGCCATAACTCTTTAGGTAATTCTTTAAAGTGTGCTAGCTCAATGGAAGAGCCCCTGCCTTACAAGTAGGATGGTGGTTCGGCTATTCTAACATGAATTAATCAACAAAGATTTTGTAGTTTATTTTAGATTAAATGTTTTTTTATATTGATTTATTTCAATGGTGAGATATTTCTGGATTCATTGTTTTATATTGTCTCTAGATGGACAAAAATGATCTTTAAATTCATTGTTACAAAGCTAGTATTAAAGACCTATTTTCTCTAATAAGATTGTTTTATCTAGAGAGACAAAAGAGAAATTGTCTCCTAAGAAAAAGTAATGATTGTGCTATATATTGTCTTTATAGAAACAATCTTTTAAGACAATAATCTTTAAGAAAATAATTTTTAATAATATTTAAGACAATAATTTTTTAGACAGGCCCTTAAAGACAATATTTAAGATAATTGTCTCAAATCTTTTATTAAAACCCCCTTTATGTAATAGTGGTTGGATGCGGCTTGTAGAAAAATCCCATATGCAAAAGGCATAAGATGCATGTTGCAAGAATCAATGGGTTGTTGATATCTGGGTAATTGAAATCTATGCTCTGGGGTGAAATGGGAAAAACAATTTTAATGTTGGGAGGAAAACAATTTTCTACTTCTAAGATGGAATGCAACATACCATGAATTTATATAATGAGTAATTATAATATGTTTGGTAATAAATGAAGGAAGAAAAACCAAAAAACATCATTGCAATTATTACTAGTAGGTTATTTTAAGTTATGGATACTTTGGATTTAAACAAGAGAATATGGTGGTATGACAATAGATAGGTTTTGTTTTTCAAAAAATCATTAGATATAGTAGAATAGTATTCTTTTATGTGGAGAAAATGGTATGAATTCCCAGTTCATAACTATTGTAGATTAAATTCTAAGAGCTTAAGAATAAAAAACTAAATTAAGTAGATCTACCACACATAGCACTGATATATACATCTTTTACAACATTCTTAGTAAATTAACATTTATACACATAACAAAAAGCATAATAGTACCTATGTATAAGAATTTTATATCAATTTCTAAACAACAATAGGAAAAAAATTCTACACTAGTTTATAGGTAAGGAATTATTTATTTTAAAGCTAATCATAGATAAAATAGTTGGAAGAGATGTAGTAAACAATTTGTGAATTCTCAAGTTGTGAAGGGTGTGAAGTTTTGTATCCATGGCCACTTCTAAGGACCACGAGTTGGCATTAGTGGTGAAAGACCGTACGGACTCAAGGAAATAATATCAGCATGGCTATAAATGGTTACTTATAAGAATTTGAAGAACATTCAACAGTTCCATCTATTTTCCCTTTCACTTTTATTTTTCCTTTCACTTTTAAAATACACATTGGAAAGAGACAGAACATGTATATGAAACCACACTTTTAGATTAGACATTGGAAAGAGACACAACAGGTATATGAATCCATAATATAGAATAAAAAACCAATTACCTATCCATTCATAGAGTTCAAACAAATACAGAAAATTTCTAGCTTTGCACAGTACCGAGAATTCCAGCAAGTTCAAGAACATTATTAGTGTTTGTTTTCCTTAAGAGAAAATTAAAAAAGAAATATATTCCTACATGGTCACAAGCAACCGGAGATGTATAAAGATATAACAACATGGGAATAAGTCCAGCCAAACCTTACTGATAATTTATGTTAAAGTCGTTAAGATAACATAAAGACCACTATCACTGGAACACAAAGACAGAAACCCAACGAGAGAATGCGAATAAGTATGGCAAAGTTATGTTTGGAAAAATGACAAAAAATACATGGTGTACAAAACCATTCATAAACTACAAATACCGCCCAAGAAGGGCCTGTAGATGTCCTTAAATGCGACCATCTAGTATAATTCGTCAGTTCCAGAGTAGGTAATAAGTTAACAAAAATTACATTGCCTTTAGCATAACGGTTGGCTACAAACCACCAACTGTTGGAATTTTATGGTGATTTTAAACACAAAAGACCAGAGAACAATGCTCTGATACCATGTTGGAATTTTCTGCTAAATTCCTTAACAAACAGACAACACAAAAGTACTCTGTTTCTGCACAGAAAACTGTAAATTTTGTTTTCTGGACTTGGTGTTGCAGCAACAGGATTCAGTGTTGCAGCGACAGGAAATAACACTCTATTTTTGTTAACAGAGAAAAAACAGAAAAATTGCTTACTGGAAACTGTGTTGCGGCAACACAGTTTGGTGTTGCAGCAACGCTGCTCGTGGTGTTGCAGCAACGCGATTTTTGACGTCAAGCCACTCGGTGTAACGGCAACACGATTTTGACGCTAAGTCACTTTAAGAAAATTGACGCTTTGGTGTTACAGAAACTAAAATAATTTGGCATCAAATCACTAATAGAATGGTAGAGTAAAATCAAAGTGTTTTTGACACTTGGTGTAACAACAACAGAAAATCAGCAAAAACAGTAAACTTGTATTCATAAATAGTAAACAAAACTGATACAGTAAACTTAGCTGTTACAAGAGGAACACTTCACTTCCAGAAATCGATTTTCTCTAACTCAGAAAATCTTAGGTTCAGCACTGCTGTGCATTTACAGAAGAGACTCTATTCAGTCTTCTAACCTTCTCTCTTGATCTCAGAGTACAAAACAGAACTGCTGTTCTAAAATTTTTTACACTCACACAGAAAACAGAACTGCTATTCTTTTCGGCTTACACTGCCTCTCTTGCACTTGAAAATAGAACTACTGTGCGTTACATTTATAGGAAAATAACAATCTCATTAAACAATAAACAAAGTAAAATATCTGCTGATATTTATCTTTGTATTTATTGCAGAAGGCGGTGATGCCTTTTCAGCAAAAATAAGACGACTGTCTGCAGGGGATTTAATTTCTAAATTTAATGCTCAAAAGTATCAGAAGACTTTGCGGCACCGAACAATCTGAAATAACTGTTGTAGATCAAATCTTTGTTCAGCATCTATGTGATGCAGTTGGAATTAAATTCCAACACTCCCCCTTAATTTCAACTGCTACATACCTAGGCATTTCCTGAAATGATCAAAACTTTTCTTTGGCAATGGTTTTGTCAAGATGTCAGCCAGCTGATCCTCTGTTCTGCAGTGCTGTAAAATAATCTCACCATTGTTAACCAATTCACGTATGAAGTGAAATTTGGTATCTATGTGCTTTGTTCTTTTATGAAAAACAGAGTTTTTAGACAAAGCTATTGCTGAGCTATTGTCACAGTAAATAGTTGTGCCATTTTCCTGTTCATGACACAAATCTCTGAGAACTCTTCTCAACCACACTGCTTGGCATGCTGCTGCTGTTGCTGCCACATGCTCTGCCTCTGTTGTTGATAAAGCCACAACTGGTTGCTTCTTGGAAGCCCATGAGATGGCTCCCGATCTCATATGAAACACATATCCTGATGTGCTTTTCCTATCATCAACACTTCCAGCCCAATCACTGTCCGTGTAACCTGTCAACATGAAACTTTCAGAAGAGGAATATAAAATACCAAACCCCTTCGTTCCATTCACATACCTTAGAATCCTCTTGGCTGCCTGCCAATGAGTCTCTTTCGGTCTTTCCATAAATCTGGAGATTAAACTCACAGCGTGCATAATGTCCAGCCTAGTTGCAATGAAGTACATAAGGCTGCCAACTATGCTCTTGTACAATTTTGGATCAAAATCCTTGCTGCTGTCTTCTTTGGTCAATTTCAGCCCCATTACTATTGGAGTCACAGCTGCCTTTCTATTCTGCATGTTAAATCTCTTCAATACTGCTTCTACATATTTATCTTGAGAAATGAAAACACCATTTTCACTTTGATCTACTTCAATTCCAAGAAAATATCTTAAGAAGCTCAAGTCAATCATTTCAAATTCACTTTTCATGACTGCTTTAAAATCAGCAATGAGAGAAGCATCATTGCTAATAAAAATCAGATCATCTACATATAAAACAACAATAATAATCTTACCGTCATTCTCCTTTATGTAGAGTGTGGGTTCACCATCACATTTATCAAACCCATTCTCAATCAGATAAGCATTTATTCTGCTGTACCATGCTCTTGGAGCTTGCTTCAGCCCATAAAGAGCCTTCTTCAGTTTGCAAACTTTATGCTCTTGGCCATCAGCTTCATAACCTGGAGGTTGTTCAACATAAACCTCTTCTTTTAACACTCCATTCAGGAATGCATATTTAACATCCATCTGATAAATCTTCCATTTGTGTTGTGCTACAATAGGCAACACTGTTCTGACTGTTTCCATCCTTGCTACTGGTGCAAAGGTTTCATCATAGTCTTTGCCTTGTTGTTGCTTGTACCCTTTCACAACAAGTCTTGCTTTGTGCCTGTCAATCTTGCCTTCAACATTGCTTTTGGTCTTATATACGCACTTAACTCCAATGGCATCTTTGCCTCCAGGGAGGTCCACTAACTCCCATGTTTTACTCTTTTCAATTGCACCAATTTCTTCATTCATTGCTTCAATCCATTTATCTTCATTTACATCATCTTCAAAATGAACTGGATCATCAACATGACAATACAAAACGAATAATAAATTCAGACCGGTATTGTTACTTACCTCTCCTTGTTCATAAATCTCATTCAGATTTCTGAATCTTGGTCTTCTTGGTGTGCTTGGAGTTCCATCCAAACTTGAGGGTATTACTGATCCCTGTGGTGTGCTTGAAGAAGCACTTCCTTGACTTCTTAAGGCTGTTCGAATTCCAGTTTGTGGTGTGGTTTGTTGAACTTGCTGTGGTGGAGGAGGAGCTACCAAGGAAGGATTATTTGCTGCTGTCCCTTCATCTTCTTCTTCATGAGACACAATTGTCTTCACATTCACTGTTTTTTCTAAGCTTACATCCCAAGCTTCATCTACAATGAACTGCACATCTCTGCTTACTATCAATTTGTTAGTCGATGGACTATAGAGTTTGTATGCTTTTGACTCATCACAATAGCCAATAAACACACACTTCTCCCCCTTACTATCAAGCTTTTTCCTTAGCTGATCTGGTACATGTGCATAAGCTACACAACCGAATACTCTCATATGAGTGACAGTTTGCTTTTGACCACTCCATGCTTCTTCTGTTATTTTGTTCATGACAACTTTAGTTGGGCATCTATTCAAGATGTAAACTATGCAAGTGATAGCTTCTGCCCAATACTCAAGAGGAAAGTGCTTTGCCTTCAACATACTTTTAACCATGTCAAGAATGGTCCTATTCTTTCTTTCGGCAACACCGTTTTGCTGAGGTGTATACCTTGCAGTGAACTACTTTTGTATGCCATTCTCTCTGCAAAAACGCAGAAAGTCTTGGGAGATGTATTCTCCTCCTCTATCTGTTCTGAGCACTTTGATATAATGCCCACACTGCTTCTCAACAAGAGTTTTGAAGTGGCGGAATTTCTCAAACACTTCACTCTTCTGTTTCAGCATATACACCCATGTCTTTCTAGTGTAATCATCAATGAAGGTTAAAACATATCTATTTCCGGCAAATGATGGTATTTGCATCGGTCCACACACATCAGAGTGAACAATTTCCAACGGTGCTTTTGCCCTTATACTCTTTCCTGCTAGAAAGCTTTCTTTGTGTTGCTTGCCCAAGATGCAGCCTTCACAAAGGCTGTCCGGTTTTTCAATCAATGGCAATCCTTTTACCATTCCCTTTCTGTGCAATAGATTCAAGCCTCCAAAATTGAGATGTCACTACAACAAAACCCTGTGATTAGCGTCCCTTTTTTCTTCCTTTTTTGTGTCTAGAGCCCATTTTTGGTGCTATTTATGTCCATTTATCAAATATGGTGCAAAAATTGATGCAAAGTTTGCACCGAGTTTTTCACCAAGTCTTACACCAAGTTTAGCACCAGATATTGCAATAGGTTTTGCATCAGGTTTTACACCAAGTTTTACGCCAGGTTTTATGCCAAGTTTTGAGCCATCCTTTGCACCATGTTTTACATCAAGATTGGCACCTAATTTTTTTTCACCAATTTTTGTATCATTTATTGCATCCACTTTTTGTTCCTACACTTGCATCAACTTTTTCATCATCTCCTGCATCCTCTTTTGCATCAATTTTTAAATCATTTTTTTCATCCATTTTTACATCATTTTTTGCATCCCCTTGGCATCAATATTTGCATCAAGTTTTGTGTCTCATATTGCATCTACTTTTGCATTGAATTTTGTTGCATCAAATTTTGCATCATATTTTTCATCTATTGTTGCACCCATGTTTACATCCACTTTTGCATCCCTTTTTGCATCTTATTTTTCATCTTCATTTGATTCTTTTTTTGCATCTATCATTATATCCACTTTTGTTGTGACGCTATTTGTACCATGTTTTGTACTTACTGTTGTACCCATGTTTGCTTCCAATTTTGCATCCATCTTTGCATCCACTTTTGCATCAAAATATTGGATCTATTTTTGCATCCACTTTTGTGTTGGGTTTTGCATCTCATTTTGTATCTTCTTTTGCATCTACTTCCATTGCATCCATATTTTTCATCCAATTTTGTTTCTGTTGTTGCACCTATGTTTGCATCCAATTTTCCATCCCTTATTGCATCTTGTCTTGCATCAAAGTTTGCATCTTCTTTGTATTTTTTATTACATCCACTTTATCATCCACTTTTGTTGTGCCATATCTTGTGCCTATAATTGAAACCCACTTTTTCTTCCAATTTTGCATCCAAATTTGCATCCTCTTTTGTGTCCAAGTTTGCATCAAATAATTTTCATGTTTTTGGCATCCCATTTTGCATCTACTTTTACATCCTCTTCCTATGTATCCAATTTTGAATCTAATTTTGTGTCCACTATTGCACCCATGTTTGGTCCATGTTTACATCCATTTTTTAATCCAATTTTGCTTCCTTTTTGCATCCAAGTTTGTGTCTTTTTTTTTTGTTCATTATTGTATCCACATTTATTTCACAACAATTCATGCTAAGTTTTATGCCTACTATTACACCCATGTTTTCTTCCACTTTTTATTCCATGTTTGCCTCCTATTTTGTGTCCAAGTTTGCATTAACTATTGCATCTACTTTTTCATCCACTTTTGTGTCAATTTTTCTATCTTGTTGTGCATCTACTTATGTTGTGTCCACTCTTCATCCAATTTTACGTCTATTGTTGCCACCACTTTTTTTTTACTTTTGCATCCATTTTCCAACATATATTTTTTTCATTGATGATATTTCTTATGACATTAACAATTATGAACAACTGATGACAATGTCAATAATTATGATAATGATGATAATGAAGATGATGAAAATGACATGAATTGTGATTATTATGATAATCAAAATGCTGATAAATATGATGGGGGTTATAATGACAATGATGATGGCGATGATAATGACCTTGGACAATCTTCCAAGTTTTTAAATGTTGTCATGGTCATAATCATAATCATTATCTTTAAAGTCATCATCATCTGATCATCATTATCATTATTTTCATCTTGGTCATCATCAACAACAATAACAGCATGAATGATGATTATGATGTTCATGATGAAGTTGATAACAATGATGATAGAAATTACATTAATTATGATGATGGGGATAATGAAAATTATAATGACGATGATAATGGTAGTGATGATGATGATCATCAATCATATCTAAAAAATAAAGTTGTTATTTCTCTTGCATATATCATGTGTCCTAACAACCCTTTTTGAGCACTCGTAATATTTTTTGGGTTGATGATATTTCTTACGACACCTATAATTATGAACAGTTGACAACAATGTCCATAATCATGATGACGATGACGACGACATGAATGGTGATTATGTTGATAATGCAATGATGAGATTGATGGTGGTGATGCTGGTGATAATGAAGATGATGACACTCCCTCTAAACTAGGGAGATACTCATAATGAGACAAAAAAGTACTCTCAAGTTGAAATATTCATATAACAAGGGATCTGGATTAATAAGCATCAACGATGATTTACATCATCATAGCCAACATAGTCAAAATAGAAAGGCCTTGAATAACAAGTTATATCTCTCCATTAGACCATAGCACAATGTTGGGAGGCATAAATTTTGACACCACTACCTCTTTAGGCACTTACCGCACTAGGATGTTCATCAGGCATGTCCTCGCATGATCATTTCCTAATTTGTTGTCATAATATTTGACACCGGGAAATGTCGATCCTCATGAATATTCTTATTAGATTAATGTACTTGACTTATGGCAGTTAGTCCTAGTCAAAGCACAAATTCTCAAAGAATATTGGTCCCAGGTGTTTATCTAATCCACCATTCTCCCTACTGGTGTCTTTAGTAGGCTTATGACTGTTAGCCTCAGTCATAGTACATGACAAATGGATAATATGGTGTCAATGCTCACTCCCTCTCAACGAGGGAGGAGACATCCACAAGCATTATCGTTTCTCAAGAATACCCATCATTTTCATAGGGAATAACATAATTAAATTGTTTTCATTGAATGACGCCTTTATGATTAAGAATTCATAGATTTGTGGAAAAATATTTCCCCTTTTGTCATTTGTGATGAAAGAAAATCAAAAAGTGAAAGCCAAAATCATTAAAGATACACTATAATGATTTATCTAAGTCTAAAATCTAAGGTTAAAGTGAAAATTTATGTAAATATTCTATGAGTTGTTCAAAATTTATGAAAACCTTATTCCCTAAGTCCTATATATAAGAAAAATCAAAACAAAGAAAAATAAGGCCCAATGAGTGGAAACTCATGTATTCACACCCTCTTTGGAAAACATATGAATATATACACTCCTAGTCACACTTGATCACATGTTTGTGATGGTTAAATCATGAAGTCCTCTTTTCCCCTTTCAGTTTCACTTCATCATTTTAGCACCTAATTGAGGATCTAGGGAATTTTTCTTGCCTAAGGGTTTCGTGTCTACTCTTGGTTTACTTATGTCACACTATGGTCAATCATGTGACAGAGTGAAATACTTAAGTTTGTGGAGTTATTAGAATAGTGTATTAAGTTAGTGATCACACGCACATGTATCACATGTCATTGATCCACATGTGTGGGTTGGAGACTCATTGCTTGAGAACTTTAATGGATACTACTTTAGGGCCTTGATGGTATATCTTACAAAATCTCTTGGTAAACATTGTGATTCATCCTTTTTTTTCTTCGAGACACTTGATAATATTGAAGTCACTCCCAATACTCCACGGAGATGGGGAGTATAAAATCCTTGTGCTAGAAATAGAATTGAGAAATAGAGGTTTTCCATTTGCGATATGGAGTCATAGACATTGGATACATGGTAGTAGTCCTCAATGTCAATTAACTAAAATTATATTGTCATAATGCGAAAAGAGGTAAACATATTGGTAACCTTGATGTCCTGATCATTCCAAATAATGGCCATTCCACCCAAGTATATCTAATCATCAATCACTACTACTTGGAAATTTCTCCCCCATTTTCTAATTATATCAGGTAGAACCTCACTTAATAATTTTATTTCTTATATCAACACTATTGATGGGTGCTTTGTGTACCATTTTTCTTTTATGAGTATTTGTTTTCCTTTACTATTGAGGTCCCTCATGTTCCATGAGACTATTTTCATGGAGAATTTACACAGAAATGAAGTATAATGTGACTAAAAAAAACATGTTCCAAGATTTAAGTTATTGGACAATGCCACTTCATGACTCATATATTTCCTTAACCTGGGACTACATGGTGAACTTGATAGGCTTAAGGGAAATTAACCAATGAAAATCTAAAAAAGAGGTGACTTTTGACTTTATCACATACAAGTTAATATACTAAAAAAAATGTCCCTAAAAATTTCATCAATCAATGAACCTTTAAAAAAAATATCCAAAACAATTTCATCAAGCAATGAAGAATTACATTATAAATTACAATCTATAAACATTTTGGGAACTTTTTGCTAAACCATGTTCAAAACCAACATATTTAAAATTAATATTTAACAATAATATGGAAAATAACACATTTTCATAAATTAAATAACATGTTATCAATCCTAAGAAATGTCACTAACATAAAACTAAAAAGCATGCAACTAATGGGATTGACCACTCAAGGCCACCATAAGACAATTAATCTATTAAGAGAAGGATTAATGGGGAAAGAAATCTACAAAGGACAAAGACAAACCTATTTTAACTTCATTATTTTATTAGGTGCAAGTTGAACATCTCAAGATATAATGAAGAGAAGAATTAATTTTCTTGCATTAAGAAAACCCAAGCACATTCTATAACTTACCAAGGAAGAGATGCATAATACCCATCTCGGCGACACAATGCATGACATTAAGTTATATATATAATATATATATATATATATATATATATATATATATATATAATTTAAACTTATATTATAAAATCAACAAATTTAGTATGAATGGATGTTTAAAATCCATTTTTATAAAAAAATAAATATAATTTTTGTTATAAAAAAAAAACCATAAACGAAATATATTTTTTTAGAAAAATAAAATACTAAACTGAATATATATTATTAAAAAACTAAACTTAAGCAAATAATTTATTTTTTTTTAATTTAAAATATTTTTTAGAAATTTTTTAAACACTTCCCTCCATTCTAAGAAGTAAAAATAATAATAGAAATAAGGACAAACCAAAAATATTCCTTTTCTTGGTAAGTATTTCCAACCATTCATTCCACTCACTCGAGTTATTTCATAAAATAGAGATAAGTGTTATTTCACACTCTTTTGGCAAAGCCTATTGAGCTTCTCTTATGATATATCTATTCCTTGATGGAGTCCTTGATATATTGATCAACTTTTGATTCCTTGGAGATTAATTAGAGCAAAGAAAACATGAGTACTCTTAATTCCAAGTTCAATGCCTCTAATGGTGGACACAAGTCAAGGGAGGGGTTGCTATCTTGGTCATAACTCCAAGTTCATTGTCTCTGATGGTGGACGAGGCAAGGGAGGGGGGGCCGGTAGATCATGGTCATGGTCGTGGAGTTTTCTCTTTTACTTTATATTTAGGGAGTTCAAAGCAATTTGAGTGGAATCATTGTCGTCACTAGGTATAATGGATTAAGTGTGACACTGGATAAAATGAAGCAATTATTTCTGAGCATTTTTTCTTGAATGAACATTAGGATCCATCTTATTATAAAGAAAATTACGTGCATTAAAAACAACTCAATATTTCATGTGACATTCATATTGTATGCGACTTATTTTTCATTAAAAACAATTTACTTTTTCATGTGACATTCTTTTTTTGTTAAAATTTCTTCTATTTCTAATATGAATTACAATTATAGTTTGAAATAAAGCTTTCGGTAAATATTTTTTTACCAATTCTGCATGGAAATCATAAGAAACATTCACAATATAATATGAAGAACAAATGGGTACCTACTTCATATGGATTAAAAATACTTCTACTACTTAATGTGAATTACAAGTGTAATCTCAGTTGGATCTCCAATATATCTTAAGCCATATATTCATTTTATTTTTAGTACTACTAAATGTTACTATGTCCTACCTCATTTTATTGTTAGCATTGTAATAAAAATATGCATTTTGCTATAGAATTAGTACTAACATGTAATATTGATATTTTTCTAGAATGCTATAGGTAATGACCACGAAGATGATGATATAGACTATGTTTAGATTAGATCATATATCAAAGATGATGATGATGAGGATGACGATGGCATTGGTGATTATTATGTGGATGATATTATCAGGATGATCAGGATGATGGTCATGGAAATGATCATGAGGATGAGCTTGACTATGATTTTCATGGTGCTAGCTAGCCATGTGTTATTTTTTATATTTAGTTGGATGCCTTATTATGGTAATCATACATTTGAATTTTAGTTTAGTTGAATAATGATGATGATACTATATGTACTATCATGTTACCTTATGAATATGTTGAAAATTGTTTACAATTATTTTATGAAGAATTATTGTGTATGATGAGA
Source organism: Pinus taeda (assembly GCA_000404065.3). Classification (NCBI taxonomy): domain Eukaryota; kingdom Viridiplantae; phylum Streptophyta; class Pinopsida; order Pinales; family Pinaceae; genus Pinus; species Pinus taeda. Next base: position 390,520 of record APFE030718594.1, on the reverse strand, counting down.
TTCCTATTTTTTTATGGATGTTGTGAGTTTACCTTAGCATAATGATATCTATGAAACATTTTTATTTGGTAATCTTACATTGACTTTTAATTGATTTGATTAAATATGATGATGATAATATCAGTTTTATCTTGTTATTTTATGTATATATTGAAAATTATCAACATTATTTTGATGGAGAATTATTATGTATGATGATATTACTATATTTTGATGGATGTTGCGAATTTACCTTAAAAAATGGTGTTCATGAAATATTTTGATATGATAATCACACATTTAAGTCTTAGTTGATTTGATTAAAGATGATGATGATATTATTAGTATTATCTTGTTACTTTATATATGTGTTAAAACATGTCAATGATTTTTTATGGAGAATGATTATGTTTGATGATATTACTATTTTTAGATGTAATGTTGTGAATTTACCTTGGAATAATGATATCTGCAATAAATGTTGATTTAGCAGTAATATATGTATATTGAAAATTGTCAATGATTTTTTGATGGAGAATTTTTATATATGAGGATACTGCTATATTTTTTATGAATGTTGTCAATTGCCCTTAAATTTCTTTACAAATACTAAGTTATGAAATTGAATTGTGATATATTCTTAAATGTGTTATACATGAAAATACCTCCTCATCATCTTCAAGGAGAATACTATGTTGTTGGTTGAAATACCCCTTTCTCCTAAACTATATAAGCCTATAATACAAGTTATGTACCATGAGGACCACAGTATCCTAGTCTATAACAAGTTGTCCCCTTCATCTAACTTTTGTTACCAAAATTCTCACATTAGAGGAATTTTCAACACAAAAAATAACCACCTAAGAAAAAATTAAGAAACTAATGAAATAATGCCATGTAGACAATTTTTTAATATATAATTTTTATTATTCTTTTACCAAAATTACCCAAATAAATGTCACATTTATCAAAATAATGTAAATGTATTTTATATTTAAATTAACATATTAGCACAACATTTAAATTTAAATTAAAAAAGTAAATTAAAAATTCAAAGGAAATTTAAATTTAAATTTAAATTACCCAAATAAAAACGTCACTTTTATCAAAAATAACCGTTTACATGTATTTTATATTGAAATTAATTTATTAGCACAAAATTTAAGAAAATTTAAATTTAAAAGGAAAATTTAAAATATATATTTAAGTTACCCAAATAAATGCACTTTTATCAAAATAACCATATATTTATATTTTATATTTAAATTAATTTATCAATACAAGATTTAATAAAATAAATTAAGAAAGTAAATTTAAAATTTAAATTAAATTTAGGATTTAGGATTTTATATTTAAATTTATTTATTTAACACATCCCATGATACCCTTGTATAAAAATATTCTCGATATTCTAACTTTTATAGATTAAGATATTAATTTTTATTTTTAATATTTAATATAGTTTTGGGTCACTTGGGCACCATTCATAGTTAAATTAGGTAAGTTATATTATTAAAAAAAAAATCACTACCTAGTCACACCTGTATGTCTTTTAAATTTTAAAGGATTTTGATTGGCTTACACATTATGACATGGAAATTCAATGTTAACATTTTAAAATGAAAATTCCTCTAATGCGAGGAAAAAGCTCGAGTTAACTATAATTTGACACTCTTGTTCACTTTCGAAAACTCATATGGTGGAATGTGATCTCTTTATTCTCATCTTTAGATTTTTCCTAAAAAATAAAAATTTTATACAAAAGTGGGAAAGAGCCATAAAGCATGGGGAAGCTTTTTCCTAAGCACAAAATCATCTAAAAAAGTGGAAAATGCCATTTTTATATGAGGAAACATTATTCGCTCAAAAGCTTTTGCCAAAATTGAACTAACGAGGAATTTGGGAAATCTTCATAGCCTTAACTTTCCTATATATTGGAGGCTTGGCCATTGAGGAAATGATGTGAATTCGTGTATTGTCACACTGCTGAGATCTATCTTGTGAGGGAGAGTTTTGGAGCTAGGAGTTGGGGGAGGTGTTGTTGCAACTGCATCTGATGGTTGTAACTTTCCTCCAACTCCTTTATTAATATAGATTAGTTGTTCTTCATTCCATATGCTACTATTCATTCTTTACTTATCCTATTTAACTAATGAATGTATGGGATTTTGGTATATATTTATTTATTCAGTAATATTTATATTTTTATGATAGTTTCAATTATCAAGATATTATGTTGTGAAGTTTTCTTTGTTCTCTCTCTTGTGTGTAGGACTAATATTTGGAGCGATCTAGGAGCGCTTCCCAGCTACACTAAAAACTCCAACAAGACCTGCATGCAAGGACTCACACGAATTCATTCTTATTTTCTTAATCTCTACTCTACATCTTGATCTACTAAGAATCCTGAGCCTTAGAACAACCTTTCTTCTAATCAGTCTATCTTAGGTTTCTGGGATAAACTAAGAGGGTCTTATGTTCATCTAACTATGCATTAAATCCTACAGCAAAATGATATTTAGAAACTGTAATATATTTCACTATGTAATAAAATTAGTATAATGGAAGTAAAAGTAAAAATCTAAACAAGAAGCCAAAAATAGATGTAACCATCGATGCAAAATTGGGAGTAGAATTGGATGTTAAACTAGCCATCAAAACAAGATGCAAACAATGAGACAGAAAGGGTTTTAAAGTAGAATTAAGAAAGGGTGAGAAAAAAGGGGAACAAAATAGGGCATAAAAAAAGATACCAAATTGGGCATAAAAAAAGATGCAAAAATGGACACCAAAATGAGGATGCAAAGAATGGTGTAAAATTAGGATGCAAATTTGGGTGCAAAAGGATGTAAGAAAAGACAAAAAACAAGAAGCAAAATGGGACTAAAAAAGGGTGAAACTAAGGATGCCAAAAATGATGCATAACTAGATGAAAATTCAAACTAAAATCTAGGTGCAAAATGAGATGCAAATGTGGACACAAAATGTGGCAGAAAAAAAGATGCAAATTTGAATGTCAAAAAAGATGCAAAATTAGATACCAAAAAGGATGCAAAATTGAACATAAAAAATGGTGAAAAATTGGACACAAAAGTAGGAAAAATGGTGCGAAAATGGGTATAAAAATGGTTCAAATTTGGATGCAAAATGAGGTGCAAAAAATGATTCAAAACTTGGTGCAAAAACAAATATAAGAGTAGATGAAAAAAATGGCTCAAAATTGAATGTAACATTAGACACAAAATGGGATTCAAAACAACACATGGCCCAACATTGGATGAAATTTTAGATGCTCGAAAGGATGCAAAATTGGATGCAAGAAATGTTGTTAAAAAAGATGCTAAATTGGATGCAACAAATGATGCAAAATTAGATGCAAAATAGGATGCAAGAAAGGGAGACAAATGAAATGAAAAAGTAGATGAAAAAAATGATGCAAAAATGCATGAAAATTTTAGCACTAAATCAAATTCAACATATGGTGCAAAATTATATGCAAAAAAGGGTGTAAAAAAAGGCAGAAAAATTGGTGCAAAAATAGATGTAAAAATAAGTACAAAATTAGAAGCAAAAAATGGCATAAGGCTAGATGCAAAAAATGGCACAAACTCAATGCAAAAAAAGGCACTAAATCAAATGCAAAAGATGATGTAAAACTCGATGCAAATTACGACACAAAAATAGAAGCAAAGAATGGCACGAAATAGGAAGCAAAAAATGATGCAAAAAATGGCACAAAAGTAGAAGCAAAACCTATTGTAAAACCAAATGCAAATCTTGGTGCAATATATGAAGAAAAAAATGATGCAAAATTTGGCGTAAAAACAAGATGCAAAATTTGGTGCAAAAAGGGACGCTTTAAAAATTGTACAATAGAGCCATATTTAGCGCCAGGATGCTCATCCCAATGGAGAGAAAAATACACTAAAATCTGGTGCTAAATCTGGCGTAAATTGCTTGTTTTGTTGTAGTGGTCCAAATCTCAAGTGCCACAACCAATTCTCATCTTTCACTTGTTCCTGAAATACTTCTTGTGTTACAGCTGCAATAGTTCTTCCTTCCTTCAAATCTGCCCTGAGTTTGAGAGGAAACATTCTATTGATGGTCATCTGTACCTGTGCAATGATTTTCTTACTTGGAGGTATATCTCTGATTGTACACGTATCATCTTTGAAGAACATGTTGTAACCTTTATCAATGAGCTGTCCAATGCTCAAAAGATTACATTTCAGACCAGGTACATAGTATACCTCTGGCACAATCATCTGTTCTCCATTTCTTGCTCGGATACTTACTCTGCGCTTACCCTTGACAGATATCTTATTATCAGTCCCTGTTGTTACCTCAGATTTCACATCTTCATCTAGATTGGCAAACATTTCAATATTGCCAGTCATGTGATTACTACAACCTGAGTCTAAGAACCAAAAATCTTCTTGTTTGTCTTGTGCAATGTTACATGTTAACAGCACATTCTTTGGATTCTTATTTTCTTCATTTGCAAAATTAGCATTCTGCCTACTATTTATGTCATTTTGTTTTTTCCTACATTCATTGGCATAGTGCCCATATTTCTTACAATAATGACATGGACTTGGGATTTGTCATACGTTTGTCCATGAGCTTGTTGTTTGCTTGAACCTTCATCTTGGTTCTGATTGCAGCTCCTTCCGCTTGTGCTTGGAGGATAATATCTGCCTCTGTTTTGGCTTCT
>APFE030718594.1:368818-385813 GCA_000404065.3 Pinus taeda | reverse complement strand
TCATTTGCAAAATTAACATTCTGCCTACTATTCATGTCATTTTGTTTTTTCCTAAATTCATTGGCATAGTGCCCATATTTCTTACAATAATGACATTGGACTTGGGATTTGTCATACCTTTGTCCATGAGCTTGCTATTTGCTTGAACCTTCATCTTGGTTCTGATTGCAGCTCCTTCCGCTTGTGCTTGCAGGATAATATCTGCCTCTATTTTGGCTTCTTCTACAACCTCTGTTATTTACTCTGCCTCGACCTTTTCTTTGGCTGAAAGACATCTGAGTCTTGAATGCTTGCTCAAAAGAGGAATCAGTTCCTTTACTCAGTCTGTGTTCATGAGACATAAGAGAAGCACTTAGTTCATCTACCGTGAACTGTGAGAGATCTTTTGTTTCTTCTATTGCTACTACAACAACTTCAAACCTTGAGGGTAAACATCTCAAGATCTTCTCTACGATCCTTCTTTCTTCAAGAATTTCACCATGAGATCTTACCTGGGTTATCAGCGCAATAACCTGAGTGAAGAATGAATCTATTGTATCAGATTCCTTCATGCTGAGGGTTTCAAAATCCCTCCTCAACATTTGCAACTTTGTAGTCTTCACCTTCTCCATGCCTTGATAGGCAGTTTTGAGAATATTCCATGCCTCTTTGGATTTTGTTGCTGCTGCAATCCGTGGAAAACACTTTCATGTACTGATTGGAAGAGAAAAAACAGGGCTTTGACATCCTTCTTTCTATCGCTCTTCAACTGTTCTCTTTCTGCTACTGTCAAAGCAGCCAACACTGTTGCATCTGCAGGTTCAGCATAGCCAGTTTCAACCAGCTCCCATATTCCTTGAGAAGCAAACAATGCTTTCATTGTTATGGACCAATAACTGTGATTTTTCCCATTAAACTGTGGCAGTTGGGAATTTTTCAAACCTGTTCCAGCGTCTGCCATCTTAACTCTGTATAGATAAAGAAGAGATACTGTCTGTGTAATTAAAAACAAGTAAAAACTTTCTCTTCTGGAAACAATCTGCTCAATAAGCTACAGTGAAAAACAAACTCTGTTTTTTGACTCAGTGAGTGCCTAGACCAGCTCTGATATCATGTTAAAGTTGCTGAAAATTTTCATAACAGAGAGTAAAAAAAAATGCTCTCTTTTTTACTCTGTTTCTGCACAGGAAACTGAAGAAATCGTTTTCTGGAAATGGTGTTGCAGCAACACAGTTTGGTGTTGCAGCAACGCTGTTGAAATTTCTGATAATTCAAAATAAAACTGAAAAACAGAACAACACTCAGTAACACTGAATCTGTTTTAACAACAACGTGCAAGTGGTGTAAGAGAAACACAAAATTAACTTGTATTCATAAACAGTAAAGGCAACTGATACAATAAACCAACTTTCTTTATCTCAGAAAATTTCAGATTCAGCGCTGCTGTGCATTACAGAAAAAACTTTTTGTTCATTCTTCTAACCTTAAAACAGAACTGTTGTTCATTGTATTTATAAGGAAAAAACATATGTGAATTTAATTGATAAAATAATAAAAATATCTACTAACGCTTATCTCCGTATTAATTACAGCAAGCGGTGATGCCTTCCACCTGTTCACCTGTTCATTGTTGCAGTTGGAATTAAATTCCAACAATTGTATTATTTGGCACGATGGCTTTACATTTGGTTGTATCAAACATTTAGTGGGTGGAGCTAAACCTCAAACATTTGAAAACTTCTCGATGGCTCCACTTGTGCAGTCATTACCACTCTTTTTATGTGCACCTGTAGATTTTTTCGTCGTCGAATTTAGACGGTTTTGATTGGACAATCATCATTTCGTCGTCGAATTTAGAGGTTTTTGATTGGACAATTATCACTAGGCAGGAAAAATTAAGGGGTAACTGCCCTACCCGTACACTCACCGCCGAACAATTTGGCTCTACACCCCCCTTGGTTTCACACCTCGCACATGGAGTCTCTTGGCTTCAACAGGTACATTAAGGTCAGATTTTTACTATTATTATGATTCTAATGTGGAAATTATTTTATATCTAACAACAACTCACTGTTCCTTCTACAGTTCCTCAAGATTTCCAACATGGGTAACATTGATCCAGTTTCTAGGTTTCGACACCTTCTTGGTCAGCAATGCAAACAAGAGCCCGTTAATTACGTTTTCCCTCTTCTTACACTCATTAAGATAGGGTTAAATAATATTTCTCTCATTCCTCATTACTCCAGGGTCGCTACTGTAGATGCAATATGGACATTTAACTACAGGTAATTAAATCCCTCAACTACCCTTTCATCAATTACTCTTTGGACTCCAACATCTTTTGATGGTTGTAATCAAAATTTGTGTTGGGTTTTGGCAGGCCAAGGTGAGTTCATTCTGGAATTTGTCTTGCAATTGAAATTTCTCGAGAACAATTTCATTCTAGTATGTATTTAACATGAGAATCTCTTCTTCCCAGGTTCTCCTGAATTTGTCCTTTTCTAGCTGCGACTCTTCTTGCTGTTAGGATTTAGGTTTTTGTATATTTATATTTTCTCTTATAGGGGTAGTGAGTTCTCTAACAATCTATGGTTGAAACTCTCGTGGTGACCTATGATCATGACTTCCATGGTTTTGTTCATTACCTATACAATCGAATATTGAATGTTGACGGTCGATTTTACATCTCGTGTATATTATCCACGCAAATATATTTTATTTTTACAGTTTCTCTATGTTGAATAATTTTTGTTTTATACACATGAATTATTTTTTTTATATACAGGAATATAAATTTATCTATATCCTATCCGTTAGGGTTTTGGAAAACCGTAAGGTTCTGCAGATTTTTGCTATGTTCACTTATAATCTAGTTACCATTGTTCCTCTTCCTTACATTTTATTGCATGTACATGCTGTGGTCTTCTCCAGTTAGAAAATTTCTCTTCCGAGATTAGTTGTAGTGCAACATATGTCAGTTGTTTCATGACACATTGAGTCCCTCTGTGAGGGCTTTATCCTTGTGATTTTTTTTATAAATGTTGTTATTTATTTAAATATTTGTTGTAAGCGGTATGAGTAATACTATTCGTGTATGGATTTTATGCTCTTCTTGGTCTCGTTTTCACCCTTCAAAATTCTTTAGTTGGTTTATTGTATATCAACACATGGCTCCAGTGGGCGCTCTTCATGGACTTATTTCCTCAGAGTTGTTCGAGATTTAACTGCATACATGTAGGGATATTGATAATTATTGAAATTGCGCAGATTCCTTAAGTTTATCGAACTCTTAACTTATTTTTCCAATTAAACAATTTTCTCTTTATTTCCTGTGGTGATACAACAATAGAATGTAAACATTACAAGGCTACTGCTTGTCTAATATGTACAATTCCTTTAGCTTTCTTGTTTCTTTGTTCATTTACATATGATTTATCATAGTTAGAAATTTTTTGTAAAATTTTCTTTTACCTTAATAACTATTACCATTTCTATAAGGATGGGAAGGACCTAGCTTCCTGCCCCTTTTCCTTACCATACTACTTACGTATATTTATGAACAGGAATTCTGGATTGATCCTAATTCGGACTTCCAGTCTGATGGTGGAGCCTAACCTAATCCTACAAAACCTGTATAAAATAATACTTCCAGTCTGATGGTGGGGTCTATCCTAATCCTACAAAATCTGTATCAAATAATTTGTACAACAATTTCAGCCATAATATTTCATAAAATTTCCTCATACCAAAATTTGACAAATCTAACGAGAATAGCAATGGAGTCGTTACACACATCTCCCTCTACTATATTAGAGAACTTTAGAATATCATTGCATCAGTTCACTGTGAACATTAAAATTGAGTACACCTTGACCTCTAGGATGACCTTTCCATTATTAAATTAAAGTAATATAAAGAGAACATTTCTAATCCAAAAAAAACCATTCTAGTATAAGACACTTATCTGTTAAAGTTAAATTGTCAGGGAATTCGCGAGGGAAGAATACCTCTCCTCCCAACTCGTCATCTTATAGTATAGATTAGAATACCTCTCCTCCCAACTCGTCATCTTATAGTATAGATTATCAATGTGAGTTATGCGCAAGTTTGCTTCCGAATACTTCCTTGGGGTCTCTCCTTATATTTGCATGCTTATTGACTATCACATACTTGTCATGTTACTAAAATAGAGGTATTTCCTTAATATTTGAAACACATCAACTTATTTTGACTATTTGTCTCTCTTATTTATTTATGTTAGTACATTTGTAGAGTAAGATTTGATGGAATATTAAGAAACATTAATTCTATTGCAACCTGAGAGTATTATACCCTCACACAATATCAATTCTTTTTGTTGTCACAAGGAAAAGTTTCTCGCCTTGTTCCCAAGATGGTTTGCAACGAATGCTCTGTTGGTTTTGCACAATCATTATTTATGATCTGAAACATGTCACAACAAAATATCTCTAAGTTCTTGGTAATTACGTCAACGTACCGTTTTCAGATTAAATATTTTCATGTTCTTGTGCAACCGAACCCCATCATGTTCGTGTTACCTAATCGGTCGTTCCATGCAAAATCAAGATTCTATAATTCATTCAATTTTCTTACTCTATCTTTTTCCTTTTGTTCCTTCCTCCATAGACTATTAAGGTTAGAAATATAAAATATTATTAAAACAATCCTCTGTGACAACTCAAGAGTACAAGTATGCTTAAAATAGAAGTTAACGATAAATTTCATTACCAAGTATTATTAGTCCCTGCCATCTCGCAATGGCCAGGGACTATAGTAATCAATTTTGTTCAACTTAGCATTAATTCCAAGTGCTATTTCGGAGAATGTCTTGGTTAAAACAAGGTTTTGAAAGGTTTCGAAATGCTATGTCTGAGGATAACCAAAGTGCTCAAGTTTACCATCTTATTTGGCCTCTTCACGAGGTGGGCGAGGCCTGAGCTTAGGTTATTTTCGTTAAGGATTGTTTATTTTTGCTGACGGTCAGAGGATTTCGTGTTTTAATGTTAGCGTCCGTTAGCATTAGTTTGGATTGTTTACATGGGCGTATTGGCAGGCAGGTTAAATGCTATGATATTGCTTTGTACGCACCGCTTTGTACCCACCACTTATGCATATAACAGGTGTCGTAGAGGTTAACAGGTGTCATACAGGTGCCATAGGTTCCATACCAGGTGCTACACTGTAACATTTGTTACAGTCATAAAACTTCCATCGCAGAGCACATTTGTTACAGTCATAAAACTTCCATCGCAGAGCACTGTCATTGTTGACAAAGCAAACATGAACAGCATAAGAAAACAAGAATGGTTATCCAAACAATAATTGCTACCAGGTTGTAGTCGCTCTAAGGCCGTGGGTGATCTCTGATCTCTACTGAACTGACGCTGTGGGTGATCTCTGATCTCTACTGAACTGATGCTGTGGGTGATCTTCGAACATGAATGATGATAGACTGCTCAGCCTGACTCCTGTTGAAGTTCTGCTAAAGTCCTCCTTCCTCTGCTCACCAGATTTTTGTCAGGTATTTTGCATTTGCTCTGCAATTCACCATAATCAATTTGTCTCCATAATCGAAATTCACCATAATCAGTTTGTCTCCATAATTGAATTTTGACAGCGGTAGCATAATTATTTTGCTACAGAATTAAACGTCAGCTTAGAATTTGTGTTAAATCAACGTGCGTATATCCTTTCTACCATCGCAGAACGAACGATGCTAGGTATCAGACTGTCCAATGCAGTGAGTCTAAGAAAGAGGGATGGTATCACGCTTTATACATCAATACTAGATGTTCATTCTTGTACCTCGCCTTGTGAAGCTGTGGGATCTAGTGTTGGTTCATATAGAATAGATGGGACAGTAAGGGATGCATGCACTAGTGGGGAAGCTGCTGGGTATAGACTTGGAAGAAGGGACGCCACTAGGCGAGATGCTGGCTCGTACGCTGGGACTGGAACTATAAATGGAACCGGGTGAAACAAAGCTATAGGGACTCTTGATCTGGTGTTTCAGAATCAACATGGTGTTTTCTCCCATCCTAATCTGTATTTTTATGATATTTTTACACAAGCGTTGGAACTCAAGCCCACAATTTTAGCAGTCCCTACTTCAAAGCAAAATCCTACAAAACCCTGCATCTAAACAACCGAGAGAATGAAATAGATGAAGTGGGTTTTACAAATGAAGACAATTTGGCATTTTGTCCAACAACCCACAGAGATTTTGATGTTAAACATTGGCATACAAATAAAACAGAGAAGCTGGACATTGAAGGAAACATGTGCATAAAATACAGTACAATTTTTTAAGTGATAAATACTTACCAAGATCGCCCACTTCCACAGCTAAAGGCTTCATCCTAAGACCTTTCAGCATCGCCTTCACACTGTGACACCCTCTGCAAAATTGACGATGTTCATTATGGGCATCCAATGTGCCTTGCTACAGCATGGGGCACGTTCACAGCCATCCAAATGTGCAGGACACCCATCAGAGAAGAATTAGGCGTCCATCCATTCTAGATTACTTTTATGCTAAGCAGGCATCTACCGCACAATCCCCTTAATTCCCTTATCCACATTTTACTCCGCACCTTCAGAAGACTCGAAGAGGTTTTACCATTGTTCACAACAAATAATTTCAAGATGCTCTATATTTACAGTTGGATGTTGATCAAGATGACTTGAGGTGCAGATAGATTTTGATTAATATTATCAAGGAACTCACTGATTTTCTCCACCCCTAAATCACTTCAAGGCGGAAATCGCTAATTTGCAGGTGTCCAAGCGGCAGAAAAATTGTTAAACAATGATTGCAAAAGCACAGCAGGGAAACGAAGGCGTGAAAAAGAACTGTGTGACCCTCGGCTAGCGTGGTAATTATCATGCTAAGTTAAAGTACACATATTTTGGAACTTAGGGTTTTATGAAAAACTGGAGCTGGAAGGTATGCTGCTACCTCTGCCTCTCTTGCTGTTACTTCACTCGGTCAATGGGGATAAACCACCTTTCTATTTGTTTTCAAGCTACTATTCAAACTTGAACCAACCGGATCTGTTCGATCTCCTGCGAGTGCTGCTTGCTCTTCTTATGCTGCTGCCCTTGCCTATGCTCTCGGTGCTCCATCCATGCTGCTTCTTTTTCATCGGCATCATCAATAACTGGAACATTCACTGGGTCTAGGCCGGCTAAACTGAAACCTCTTCAAAGTCATTAACTGCCACTCAATTCACATCTGTATTTATATCTGGAACCGTTTATCCCTCCTCAAATAAATGGCCATAATTTCTTGGAAAAATTGATGAAGCACAAAGTTTTGGTCCCACGAGTGATCAAGCTTCATCCCCTTTCTTTGCAATCAAATTGTGTTGTGTCTGGACACGTGAAATGCATGCACTGCTACTGACACACGTGAAATACATGCAAACTCTTACGAACAAGTGCTTTTCTTCCTTTGTTCCGTATAATAATATGTATTATTCGTTACTTCAAACGTGTCACTCATATGACATGCGTCAATTACAAAACTTTAAAGAATTTTAATTTATCTTTTGATTTCGTAGATTTAAAAATAATGAATGAAGTCAAATCATTGCTTGTTGAATTTAGCTCAATATTGATACTGCATAATTGGAAGTTCGTTATTTGGTTATGATCTTGCTCTTAGCATGATTATACCTTTTGTCTCATTGCAATAGCGTATGGTATATAATTGACTATAAGGGCATATGGTCCTGCTACATGATTCTCTGCATTATGACTTTTTTTCAATTATGCATGGCATCAATTCAATGCTCTCCACATCGACATGTCTCTTGCTTCAGTCATATGTATGTTATCAATTCTCAGATAAAACAATATTGGTCTAGCTTCCCATATTGGCAAGGATGGGTATCATCCTATATGCTCAGACTTCTTCATTCCTATATGCACTCAGAGTCATTTGAAATTCTTTCTGCACCTATCATTTCAAGAAGTCTTGTATTCTATCTGCTCTGTAGTGGGTTTTGTCTAGGACTTCTGTCCAGCTCGTTCTTAAAAGAAGACTTGCTGATGATGCCCTTTAACCTCTGCTTCAAATCTGAGTGAAAGAGTTTTGATTTATGAAACAATGAAGTATATTTTGAAAAGTCTATTTGGAAACTTTATCTAAAATCTCCTCATGTAGATTTGTGGAACAATTATCAGGATCTCGGCAAATCACTGTTCAGTATTCATGATGTTTTTTCATTGGTTGTTTCTAGCCATCCGCACAACATTTTTGAGCAATCATCTTCATATGGTTTTATGTAAGCGTCATTGGCTCTATACAGACATATTTCTATGGAAATCAAGAAATATAAGATGTTGAAGTGTCAATCTGTCCTGAAGATTACCTTGCATAAGTCCCAATGCAAATTCAGAATTGGACTCTTACATTAGATATCTATTAGTTTGATTCTTGAAATCAATTATCTTCATTTGAAGGAAAAATATTTTATTCTTCTTTTGTTAAGAATTCAGTCCATAAATCATGATGAGTCTAGAATAATTTCAGAAAGCCTTGGTTTTATTCTCCTCAAGGGTATACTCTAATAAATTGTTTCAGGATTTGGCTTATGGATGGGCACTTGTCTTCTATAATAGCCACATTAGTTGATCTAAGTGTCAGCAAAGTCTGGAAGTAGTAATACTGACGAGTCATGTCCGAATGTTTTCAGATCTCTTGATGCATAGTTACCTTGGGAGTGACCTAGTTCATAATCTTCAAACCTGACTGTGATCTTTATTATTCCATGACTTTAATCCTTGATAAAAAGGCTCAGCAAATCTGCAGCGTCTGCAGGGTTTCAGTCTCTCTATATCTTGGCAATGGTTTTTTTTGTCTGTGAAGGAATATTCAGTCAGATGATTAATTACTTCTGTAGGATGCATTTACAAGTCAAGTGCCACATTGTTTTGATATATTTTAGCGTCTGCAGGGTTTCAGTCTCTGTATATCTTGGCAATGGTTTTTTTTGTCTCTGAAGAAATATTCAGTCAGATGATTAATTACTTCTGTAGGATGCATTTACAAGTCAAGTGCGGGAGCATTTGTTACAGGCCTTATTATTTTGTTCCTTCTTCAAATGCTAGCTAACTTTACAAGTCTAGCAAGGTAACAATTGTGGAAAATGTTACTTTTGCAGGGGAGACAGTTATCAACATTGTTGGATGAAGACTCAGCAGTGATGGAACGGAGAACAGGCTTGGAAAAGAGGCTAGAACTATACAAGAGTGCACAAGCAGAAATAGATGCTGTTGCTTTCTAATTTTGGATATGGTTATTCATTGGATGTGTAAAAACCCATTTTGATCGATCCACCAAGGACAATTGCACAATTACAGAACATGACATTGGGTTGTATGAGATGATAATTTGTATATCTCTTTGAATACTATTATTTGATTTTGTAGCTTCGGATGTTTTGAAATTGGTCTATGCTAGGGGTGCATTCAATGTTTGTATTCTAACTTTTAATATCTATTACGAGTATTTGACAACTGCTATAAGTTATTTAGCTGAGAGTGATCACTTCTTGAATTCAAGATTACATCACATATCTCTGCTTGTCTTGAAGTCTTCAACTACAGTATTTGAAGAGCAGATAGCATGTAAATGCATTTAGAACAGAACGCTAGCCTTCCTTATCCCCAACGCCAGCCTGAGTTCACAGATCGCGTAGCTTTGAATTGAATTGGGGTCAATGTTTTATTGCTTGCTTCAGTGTTTGACTATATGCAATTGTTTTCCTGTTAGTCGTATCTTTAATATCAGGGCTTGCTCTCAGGAATGCAGATTAATGCATGCAATATGTATTATTTGTCCAATGTCTTTTATGTTTTGATCAAACGTTCAGAGGTCATGTCCCCTGATTATTTATGGTGCATGCCTATACTTCGATTCCAAGTTATGATGGCCACCACTTTTGATATATTTTAGCGTCTGCAGGGTTTCAGTCTCTGTATATCTTGGCAATGGTTTTTTTTTGTCTCTGAAGAAATATTCAGTCACATGATTAATTACTAATTTTAAGCTGTATTTGCCTGGTTCTGGTAGCAAAACTGTGCATTGGATCTTAACCGACAATGCCACGACTCTTTGTTCTATATGCATTTGCATTGTTCTAACAAAACGATGTTTTCCTTAAGCTCGTGTGGCAGGCTGCAGCGTACAACAAGCTTTTCCCAGCTCAAGATAGGGACTTGCTGCCCTGCAGCACCCCTTGTTATTATTTATTTATGGCATGCCTCACCTATGAGTTTTTTCTGAACTCTTTTCGTGCGGTTTGTATCCCTCTTTAATTTACAACTTATCGATCATGGTGCCCAGAAATCATACACACTTCCCCTTATTGTTGAGGTATAACCTAACTATCGGGTCTTCCCTTCTGATCAAATATTGACGAGATTTCATTTATTTCTATGGGGGTAATTTGAAGTTCTTAAAGTACTTATTTAGGTTACTATTGACAGGTGGCATCTTACACTTTCCATGTTAACTCATTATACGAAAATATGCATAATTACCAGCACTTTTCTTTACCAACATTTCGATTATTTTTTTTAAATGTGCTACATTTCTCTTTAGTTACCTTGCTTGATTGTTCACTTGTCCTTTTCTTAGATCACAGTATACCTATTATCAGTTCTCTAGTTCGTGGTATGAAAACAAGTCCCTTGGGATATTAATACACATTTTCATTGTCATGTGTACTATATTCATACATGTTTTCTCTAGGTGGTCCTTTTTCATACGAAATTTGTTTTTTTTTATTATCCTCCTTGTAATTTGTGATTATATCCTTTGATATTATTATATATAAAAACTGTTATGGTCCTATTAGATTTCGCAAGGAATCTTGCTCGCATCTAACTCTGTTCATCTCATTGCACCGAAAATCATTCCAATTAATCAAATTCTCTTATCATCTCAATTTCGAGCATACTTGATCTTTCAAATGAATTAAACCAACTAGTGAATTACTCTGCGATTCGGTTTTACAAGTCTATAACTCACACCATATTGAATTCCGCCCCTACGTTCATCTGGTGCAGGAAACTTGAAATCTATCAATATTTATTTTAAGGGTCGTTATATACTCTTTCCGAGAAAATTTTATATCCTAAAACTTGATTCTCATCTTACCCTCAATTTACTTACTAAACTGACTTTAGTGTAAAATGGTTTTTTGAACAAGTATCTTATTTGATAATGCAATTTCCACTTATCTAACTTTTAAAAACATTCATGCTAGGATTTGTGCTAATTATTCTAATGTTGTACCCATCTTTCCATGGCTCTACCATGTTTATGAAGAGACTTTTCCAATGAAAAGTTCCATCAATACTCTTATCAAATTGTTCATTAATCATGAAGCTTGTTCCCGGTAGCTATCACGATATTAGACTTACTTATCCTGAGTTACACTATTGACGTATAAATTTTATCTTTTATTGTCACCCTCGGTGAGGCAAACCATATTATATTCATATACGTATTCATTCATCTATTTTTTTAATGGTAAGTATCCTATATCCTTAGTCAAATTGTTTTGGACAATCTTCTGTCATTAAGTTGTTTTTGACAATCTTCTGTCATTAAGTATATTGGGGCGGCTCCCTCAATTATACCAACACCCCAAATATTTTTCTCAGGTGTTATAGGTTTTCGAGTCCCTTTGATCCCTTTCCTCCATAGGTAAGGTTAATCTTCCGTTATAATTAAGGATTATATATATATATTTTTAACTATCAACTATTTTCTTTCACTCACTTTCTGAGGGTAGTTTATACTAATCACGTAATTAATTCCAATAGTAAGTATTACTTACCAATAATATATGTACTTCTCTTATGCATGTATCCTCTTCAAAAATTCGTATTATATGTCTAATTTATGACATCCCTATGAATGTTGACTTTAATTTTATTTTATTACAAAACGACTGGCTACTGCAATAGGTAATCATCATGCAGATAATCTTAAACTTTTCAGGGTGATTTCGTACGTAATACACTGTCTTCTCTTTTAACATATCCATATGAGATTTTATCAAAAATTTTAACAGTAAGGGACTTACCTATATGAGATTTTATAATTTTTTTCACAGTTTAGGACTTACTTTTCTTCCGATACACACGTATATGAATTCTAAATTCCCTACTTCTTTATGTTCATTATCTCACATTCACAAGATATGATGCCCATCATTTCAATCTTTGTGGGTAAGAGTATCCCCCAACAACAATTCAATTGATATCTTGCTAGCATGACCGAATTTTCTTCAATGTACCGATGACAGGGGCTTCATTGCTTTGGGTGTATATCACAATCTTTTTCATATAATTTTCCATTTATTGGTCATCGTGAGCGCTTAATTAGTAAATTATACCTTGAAACTTGTTGTGCTGTCTAAAACACATAATTTTTTGCCTAGTTGTGCCCATATCACAAGATTTGACTCAGGTAAGTGTGAAAGGTTCTCTGTCACTATGGAGCTTGCTCAGTTTTGGTACTATTTACCCTATAAACAAATCATAGTGTTGAACCATTAAGCTTTGATACCACCTGTAACATTACTTACTTGTAATGTTAATGGACACAATACCAAAAAAACAAAAAACTTTAGCCATGTCTTACTTTTGCTTACTGCATGGTACTAAGGCACACCACACATTTATGAAGATTTTCCATACATACACATTATGATTTATTGGCACAATTACTTTTATCGTTATTTATTTCATTTACAGTTGGGTATTAAAATGGGTGCACATTTTAATGTCATAGTTGGTAACTATTTTAAGTGAATGAGTTCTGCTGTTATTTATATGAAGTGGCTGAAGCCAATGTCTAAATATGGATGTACATGCTATAGTTTACGAACTCATTTCTCACGAATTACTCTGACCAAAACGTTGTATAATTTGGCACTTTGGCCTTACCGTTGGTCCTATAAAACATCTAGTGGCTAGAGCTAAACCTCATAAATTCGAAAACTTGTCGATGCCTCCTGTTGTCCAGTCATTACAACAATTTGTATGTGCACCTGTATCTTTTCCCGTCGTCGGATTTAGAGGGTTTTTATGGGACGATTATCATCAGATATGGACAGTTAAAGGGTAACTACCACACCCCTACCCTCACCACCGAACAGTTTCACTTCATGCTTCCACCGGAGGCTCTGCATTCCCCTTAGGGTTTCACACCTCGCACATGCAGTCTATTGGCCTGAACACGTAAATTAAGGTAATATTTTAATTATTGTTATGATTCTACTGTGGGAATTATTATGTATATAACAACAACTCAATGTTTGTCAGGATTTCCAGCATGGGTAACATTCATCTAGTTTCTAGGTTTCGACAACTTCTTGGTCTGCAATGCAAATGGGAGCCCATTAATTACACTTTTCCTCTTCTAACAATCCTTAAGCCAGGGTTAAATAATATGTCTCTCATTTTTCATTACTCCAGGGTCATTGTTGTAGATGCAGTATGGACATATCACTACATGTAATTTAATCCCCACACTACCCTTTCATCAAATAGTCTTTGGACTCCAATCCCTTTTGATGGTTGTAAACAAAATTTACGTTGGGTTTTTGCAGGCCAGGGTGACTTCGTTTCGACATTTGTCTTGCAGTTGAAATTTCTCTGGAACAATTTCATTGCACGATGTATCTAACATGAGAGTCTCTTCTTGCGAGGTTTTCTTGAATTCACCCTTTTTTAGTTGCGGCTCTTTTTGCTACTAGGATTTAGGTTTTTGTATATTTATATTTTCCCTTATAGGGGTGGTGAGTTCTGTAACAATTTCTTGTTGAAACTGACATGGTGACATATAGTCACGACTTCCATGTTTTCGTTAACTACTTATACAGTCGAATATTGAATGTGGATTTTACGTCTGGTGTCTATTATTGACCAAAATATTTTATATTTTTACAGTTTCGCTACGTTGAATAAATTTTGCTTTATACACAGGAATTCTTTTGTTTTCTATACAACAATATAAATATATATATATACCCTAAAGCTTAGGGTTTTGGACACCCGTAAGGTTCTGCACATTTTTTCTATGTTCACTTATAATCTCGTTACTATTATTCCTTTTCCTTACGTTTTATTAAATGTGCATGTTTTGATATTCTCAAGTTAGCAAATTTCTCTTCTGGGATGAGCTGTAATCTGACATATGTCAGTGGTTTCATGACACACTGAATCCCTCCGTCAAGGCTTGACTCTGACGATTTGTTTGTAAATGTTGTTTATTTATATATTTGATGTAAGAGGTCTGGGTAATACTATTCATGTGTGGAGATTATGATCTTCTTGGTCGCCATTTCACCCTTCAAAATTCTTCATTTGGTTTATTGTATATCAACACATGGCTCCAGCGAGCATTGTTCATGGATTTATTTCCTGATAGTTGTTCGAGATTTAACTGTATACATGCAGGGGTATTGATAATTATTGGAATAGCGCAAATTCATGAACCATGTAGAACTCTTAACTTATTTTCCCAATTAAATAATTTTCTCTTTATTTCTTATGGCAATGCAACTGTAGAATGTAAACATTACAAGGCTACCGCTCGTCTAATATGTAGAATTCCTTCAGATTTCTGGTTTCTTTTCATTTACTTATGATTTCTCATACTATCAATTTTCTTGTAAAATTTTCTTTTACCTTAATAACTATTACACTGCTGCAACGATGGGAGGGACCTAGCTGCCTCCCCCTTTTCCTTACCATACTACCAAGGTATATTTATGAACTGAAATTTAGGATTGATCCTAATTCGGACTTCCAGTAAGATGGTGAGCCTATCCTAATACTACACAACCTGTATAAAATAATATTATACAACAATTTCAGCCATAATATTTCAAAAAGGTTCCTCATACTAACCAGAATAGCAATGGCGTCTTTACATGCATCTCCCTCTATTATATTAGAGAACTTTAAAATATCATTGCATCAGTTCATTGTGAACAGTCAAGATTCAGTACACCTTTCCATCTAGAATAAACTATTTTGAAATTACAACAATATAAACCGAACAATTCCAATCCAAAAAAAAAATTGCAATATAATTAAGACATATTGTCAGGGAATTCGGGAGGGAAGAAGTCCTCTCCTCCCAACCAGTGAGATTGGTCTTCCAAAACCGAGACCTCTCAACCAGTAAAATTTGTCTTTCACAACTAATTCTTGCCCTAGCCTTTTCTATTCCATAAGTGTTCTCCGGCATCAAGGCTACCCAATGCAGCCAAGAACTCACATTGGTCTTTCACAACTAATTCTTGCCCTAGCCTTTTCTATTCCATAAGTGTTCTTGATGCCTATTCCATAAGTGTTCTCCGGCATCAAGACTACCCAATGCAGCCAAGAACTCACATGTATGTCTTAGGGCCTCCACTTGTCTTCTGCAACCAATTCTCCCCAGAGCCTTTTCAATTCCATCTACCCCGAACCTTTTCAATTCCATAATACGACATGGATAGTGACCTAACACAACGTGTTCTATGGCATCAAGACTACGGAGCCCAGCCAAGAACTCACACTCACAAGTATGTTTTAGGGCCTCCACTCGTTATCAGTACCCTTCTGCCGGCTTCATGCCTCCTCCACTCGTTATCAATACCCTTCTGCCGGCTTCATGCCTCACCTTAACATTGTCAAGTTCAAGGTTCAATCTCTTCTCTCTCTCCTCCAAGATGCCTCGAGCTTTCCCGCCTTGCCTTCCTCGACTTCTTGTCGCTTCTCAGATGTTTTATCTTAGTGGAGGATGAGGTAAATGTAAGTGTCTAGAACTGACAAATTTTCTTCTAAGATCTTTTCCCTTGAATTCCCAAGAATGGTGATAACTTTTCTTTTATATGAGATTAAAATAAATTTTAAATTTTAAAATTTTCTATTATATTTTTACACTATTCATAACTTACCATATCTTTGACTTAAAGTAAAATAAATATTTACTTGTTATAAAAAATTATTACAACAAAAGATTAATATTCTTTCAACCCTAATAAAATATATTTATATATTATATAATAATATAATAATAATAATAATAATATTTTTTTTTTTTTTTTTTTAATTAATTATTTATTAAAAGCATCAAAGACTACATCACTGAATAATTCATTTACTCTTTATGAAAATTGAAAGTTGATAGTCCATATACCCTGAAAATAGGATTCCATGGAATTTTCAAATATCCGTAAATAATGCACTCGTTTCTATCCATCAACCGTAAAACATTGAAATCCATATAAACAAAACATGTGTAAATGTATTTGACACACAAAAAAAAATAAGTAAATACATTTGCAAGAAACAACTTAAATCGGAGCCAATTTTTACTTTATATTTATAACAAAATTAAATCATATTCGAAAACAAGTGCCTGCTAGGAGTCACCTGTTCACTATAAACCTAGGTTTATTTATTCGGAAAACAAGTGCCCACTAGGAGTCACCTGTCCACTATAAGCTTAGATTTATTTATTCGAAATTATATTTACAACTATTTAATCAATAGAATTTTATGACATCAATATTTTCCTCAGAATCGTCTGATAATCCACATCAGTTACGTTAGCAGGATCAGACTGATATCCATGATTTGTAAATATTATCACAAATCATCCAAACTATCTGATACATAACGATGATTTCTGAATAGTGTCACTCGAAAATTCGTGGAATCCAAAACAAGCATTGGATTACACTAAGATATTTTGTCATTCACTCCTATACTGTACACATACATAATATTTTGACATTACTGGCTTCGGTGTTTTGCATCGGAATCAGTTATTTGTCTCAGGTTTTTGCGCGGGAAGAGTGCCTTTACTCAAACAGGTCTCATTAACATCAAACCCACATATATAATTAAAATTAATGATTGTTATAGTAATATAAAAATATTTTGAAATAAAAGTAATATGTAGAATTTATTAATTAT